>JAXGGA010001876.1:0-137480 GCA_038373865.1 Uloborus plumipes
AGTGATTCAACCACGGTGTTCATCCCCCCCCCCCTTAAACTTCATAAATGCATAGTTAATTTCTATTAAGAAAATAAATATATAAAGGCATAAATGAATTACAGAAGCAGTGGGACAATTTTCAAAAATAGAATTTTTCCTGCCCCTTAGAAATTTCCTGCCCAGGGCACGGGTCCTGGGTGCCCGTGTGATAAATAGGCCCTGATCACCCGTCATCTCTCCGTGGGCAAGCTTTAATGTGTCACTTATTTAAAAAGCAAAAAGTAAATAAATGAACACAATTAAGGAAAATGAATAGCTTGAAAGCATTTTATTTCTATTGTAAACCTGAATATATTTTTCTTGCATATAGATCAAAGGCTAGATTTATCTCGAAGCCATGCAGATGACCCTGAACCAGTGAAAGGACAGATTGTTATTAGCTTGTTATCCAGAGATGGTCATGGATCTGGAAGTGTAAATGTGGTAGTTGATCGGCTTGGCAATTTGTCCCTTTCTCCAGACGAACTTCCTGAAGGGTATTTGCTTTTTTGTTTATATCTTGATATTTTAAATTTGAAGTTTAAATGTTAGGCTAGAGTTTTTATAAAAATGTAATATGGTTATTGTATTGTATAAGAATAAAATTAATTGAATTATTGTAAAGGATTAAGCTATTATTAAATATATTCAATAGTTTAAATAAATTTAGACAATTTATATTTAATTATCTTATATTAATTAATTTTTTTTTGCGTAATTTATACTTAAAGGGTTAATATAGCAGGGGTCGATTCAGGGTTTTTAGGTCCAAATTTTGGTGAACTTTTTCCTTTCTGTAAAAAAAACTCTTTTTGGTAAAATTTTCTCCCATGTATTTTTTGTGAAAAAATAATGTCATAGTGTATGAAGCATGTTTAACTTTCTCAAATACAATCTAAAATCCCTTCAGCCCTTACTATGAACGACTTAGAAGCTGAAATTTTTTTTAAATTATTTTTATGCTAATGTTTTGCTTTCAGACGAATTGATTGAGATTAGAAGTGATGGAAGAACTCCTTTTACACAAATGAAACTTTCGTGAAAGGTCTAATTTAAAGTAAGGAAATTTTGTGAAGTGGAGACTTTTAGGAATAAATTGTGAATTATAGGGGTCGCAAAACAAACCCAATTTGCATCTGAATCGACCCCTATGCAGCAAAATTAGCTTTTAAATATAAATTAAACAACAAAACCACGCTTTTCCAGCATTAAACTTCATTTTGATGAGCCTGATGTACAAAATTGAAATCTCCCATTTTATGGTTGACATTGAGAATTTTTCTCATTGAACAGGTGGGAAGAAAGGAGAACGGCTTCAGGAAGAGTTTATTATGTTAATCATTTTACAAGGTCTACACAATGGGAAAAGCCTACAAGGTATTTTTTAAAGATTTTAGATCCAGTCTGTCAGTTCAGTACTTATTATTTGTGTATAGTGGTAAAATTTCTAACATGAAATATAGTTTGAAATTTAGAATGTAAAAGTTCATTTTTATTTATTTTCTTAGTTGCATATTCTATTAAGGTTTTAGGAACTTACTCTTTATGTTCAGTTCTTTAATCATTAGATAATGCTATTTCTTAAGTTAGAAATTCATCTCTTTATAATAAATACAACTTTGACTAGTGGTGGTTATATTGTAAAACCAGGTTAAGTACTATGGCTTTGCAGTGCCTGATCTCGGGGGAGGGAGGGACAAGACACCTTTGCCCCGATTAGCAACTTCTTGTGTCGCCAAATTCACTCTTTGTGGCTTTTTCTTTCTTAAAACTTGATGGAAGAAGGGTAAGGGCATCCATTTCAAGATTTGCCCTCGGTTTGGGAATGTTAAAGGTTTGGCGCAGGATATTAATGAAAGCATTAAACTGAGCAACAAAAAAACCTCTTAAACTGCTCTTGACATAATTTTTGCTGATTCCTATACAAAATGACCCCCTTTATATCAATATGACCGCTGTTTTTCCCATTGACCAGTCCTTTTTGGAGACCCCCATTTTTTTCTCAGTTTTTGACAGTTATATAACATTTTTTTTTTTTTGTATTGAAAGCATTGTACATTGCATATGAGAGAGCTTCAGTAAAGAACCTAAATATATTATTGATAGTTTTCCAAGTTACATGCACAGATATGGTTAAACTTAAAAATGAACGTATATACTTATAATATAACAATAATGTATAGTTGTAATTCTGCGAATGCACCACCCCCATTGTTTATCCTTATATCCAGAAGTGATCAAGTGAATGGTATAAAATAAATTGCTGTATTCCCATAGTAATAGTGAATGAGGGAAATGGATTTTTAGTAAATTCTAAACTAAAAGCTTTTTTACAACAAATGGCTCTTTGAAATGTGTCAAAATCAACTTGAATAGAAATTTCTCCACCCCAAAACACTTTAAACTTTATGCATCGGTACATCTAAAAAAGTGGGATTAAGTTAAGTGGGGTTCAGTCCAAAATGTATGTAAATTGAATGCTGAAAAAGCTTGCAAAAAGTTTTTTTTTTTTTTTTTTGTATTAAGGAATTATATTTTGTAGTGACATTTCAAGATAGTACACAGCTCTTTCTTCAATGCATAGCAAAATAAGTGTGAAAGAAATAGGGCTTATTTTTACTTTCTTGTTGAAAATTTGAACATCAAAAATGTAAATTATTTTATTTGTTCATAATTTCACTTTTTCCCCTCTCCACTATAGGACAGCATATGAAATCGAGCAAGCAAATGGTCACAACAACAATCGTGCAAATAGTAGTCAAGTTTCTAATAATGCCACAACCAACAATTCATCTTCAAATTCTTCATACAACAATACGAACTCTAATTCAAATACGAACTTTAATAACCTAAATTCTACTAGCAATTCAGAAAGTAATTCTAGTAATAATACTAGCAATAATGTTAGTAGCAGTGGAAGTGGACATTCACGAAGACGATCAACTAGGCATCGAAATTATTTATCAAGAAATCATTTACATCAAGCAGTTGAGCTTCCTGAAGGTTATGGTGAGTTGAATTTTATGTACAATCATTTGTACTTTCAAAAAAGTATCTAAATTAAGCTGTAAATTACTGCCCTTAAGCCAGGGCTAAGGCAGAAATACAAGCAACACACCTCCAGTTCGGTTATGCCATCCAGAGACTGCCGGTTAGCTCTTATTAGAATTCATTAGTCTAGAATAGGCAGTAGCTAAAATGAAGGCTGAAATGTTTTTATAAAAACTAAAAATGCCAAAATGCTGGTAGCTAATGTAAAATAAGCACACTAGCAAGAAACTGTAGCAGTGATACAGTTTAAATTGTGAATAACTGAACTTTACCTTCAATTTATATATGAGTTGCACCGTACCATTGCTACGGTCTCTCGATGATGTGTTAATTTTACATTAGCTGCCAGTTTTTTGGCATTTTTAGCTTCTATAAGATGATATCTGCTCCCAACTCTGCTCTGGCTGGCATAATCAAGCTGGCAGTGTATTGAAAGTATATGTGTCTTCTATTTATTTTGCATTTAATGAACAACAAAATTTTCTTACTTTTAAAAAGCTTCATTTAAGATCATCAATATGCAACACTGTCTGATAATTATTAATCAGACAGTGTTGCATATTTTATGTAACTGCCCAAATTTTAACCAAGCTCGTTTAAAATGTTTTAATTGTTTTTGTCCAACTATGACGGGGTTACTAGGGGACGCACTCCGCCCTAATTTCTTCCTGATTTAGAGTGTTTGTCTTTGTCCTTGTCTCTGTGTTGCCTTTGATTATTCTCTTTCTGGTTTTAGTCATAATTACTTGACAGCTCTTTATTTCACTTTATTATAAGGAATTTTAAACTTTGTATATGTGTCTCCTATAAAAATGTTTTTAAAAATTTTAGAAGTGTAATGTCCATTGTATTTTAGATCTTTTTAGTTTCTTCATCTCTTTTTTTTTAACAGTACCATCGTTTGGCGCGGTATAGCCTATTTAGGCTCTTTCGCCTATAAAATTAATGAAACCAACCAATCATTTAAGATTCTTCATATTTTTAATATTGCAAAATTCTTCACCACCATTACCAATTAAATTAATCAGATAAATCAATGAATGTTGTTTTGATTTATACTTGTGTGTAAGTATTTTTCATTAATTAAACTTATACCTGTGGCGACTGTGCACATGAGCACATGAAAATTCAATGACACTTCATCAGAACTTGGTGTGTTGTATCTTTTTTTCTTCATCTTCTGATGGCTCTTTCCACTGCATTTCCCTTCAATAGCGCTGTGGGATGACTGGCTTTTATTATGGAATCTCATTATTGCTGTTGCGCATAGTACTAATCTTCCTTATTGAGTTTAGTCACCCTGAAACGCCTTGAAATTTTTTGAATTTGTTTATTTATTTATTTTCAAAGAAATGAAAATCTGGGAAAATTGGGATCATGTGCTAAAGCATCTGGAAAGTCCTTTATTTTCTTATTCCCATGTAAACAAAGACAAGGCATGATTGGTGTAGCAAAAGGCCTGAGGCAAAACAAACTCTTCCCACAAAAGAAGGGTCTCTGGAAATGAGAAAAAAACTGCCCTGTTACAAATATTGTTTTGCCACTAAGTGCCAAAGTGGGAAAAAAGGGATGTGCTTTATTTACTTGGGTGTAACTACTTACCACAATAATTTAACAAAATATGCCGTCCGAAAAACAGAAAATATGATTGAAATTTCATGTTTTGTGTATTTTTCAATAAGTGTTTTCAGGGGATAAATGGAATTACTCATAGGTAGCTGGTTCACCAAAAAAGTGCGATTTCAAACGAAACGGGGTAGAGGGGGGGAGCCCATCTGGAGCTGTTTTATTTTTCTCTCTATTTTTTGTCTAAAATTTGCTGTATTATTGGATTTTAACATTACTTGATAAATGACTTCCAAAAAGTGCGGAATATGGCTTCAAAAATCAACCAGACTGGCTACTATAAACATCCCCCTGACAATTAACATTCAACTAGTAACATTCTTATAAAGTAACATGAAAAAAGTGCAGATTTTAGAATTTTCAGCTTTATTTTCGTGAAATGAATTAATTTTTTAGTAAAAAAACCTTTTTTCACTCTATCATTACTTTTTAACTCTGAAAAGTGAGGGGTCACAACCCCTTCACTTTTGTAAGTGACGAGCAGTCGCCTCCCTTGCCCCCCTGTACGAGCCGCCAATGGAATAACCATCCTTGCCTCACAAGAACCTCTTTTACCGTAAAGAATATTTACGGTATATATAACAAATGTTTTGAGATACATTTGTTTGTTTCGTCTGACTGAATAAATCTGTTATATTTGCATCCTAAAACTTTTGTAGTATTTGTTAATTCATTAGAGTTAAATTTCAGTTAAAATAAACATCACAGATGTGTTTAAACTTGTTAAATTTATATTAAATAGGTTTAAATGCATCTTTTCGCCTTGTTTGTTTCATATGAATTTGAAAAAAAAAAAAATAAAAATTGTACCACATCTAGGCCGTCATTTCGAGTTTTTCCTGGGGCAGTAAAGGGTGTATATACTCAATGTAATTTTGCAGTAAAACTAAAAAGCCACACCCCTTTATAAGTAAAAACATTAATTTTCCAAAACCAGGGGGCGAGGGGGGGGAAGCAAATGACTCCCCTCAATGACTTGCCTGACCGCATCCTTGATTTTTGCCAGGAAGCGTCTTAGAAAATCCATGGAAGTGCTTGATTTTTACTCTGCAAATAGTATATGCACTCTGTACTCATCTCTAGTAGTATATCCTTATCGTTCCTCCACCTAAGGGGTCTGGGTTTTTGTAGCTACTAAAAAACTACTATATATTATTCTATTTATGCTTCATGAATTTGTGAATATATGTTTGATGTCAAAAGTATTACTAAATGTATTTTGTTGCATTGTTTTATTATTGTTTATGTATGATCTTTTTTTTATTAACTCCAGAAATTAGAACTACACAGCAAGGCCAAGTATATTTTTATCATGTTGCCACTGGTGTGAGCACGTGGCATGACCCAAGAGTTCCTAGAGATTTAGCCGGAATCAATGTTGACGAGTTGGGCCCACTTCCCAATGGCTGGGAAATGAGACGAACTGCCAATGGACGTGTATATTATGTCGACCATAACAACAGAACAACACAATTTACAGACCCTCGGTTGTCCAGCAGCTTAGCTGTGCAAAACATGCTCAAGTAAGACACATGTCTCAAATGAAATTCACTCCTCAAGAATTTATTTTATAACATTTCTTAACGGACAAAGAAGTTCTATTTTGTTTTTTCATGCAATTATAGCATTTGTATAAATTATAACCTGTGTAACGAGAGAAGGCGGCTCAAAGTAAAATTAATTTCCCACTCTCCGCACTTTTCCCCTGATGGTTGTCCTAGTTACGGCTCAATGGACTTTTCCCCCACTTTCGCTTTTGCAACAATGGTTAAATGCAAATGGTTAAAATTGCTTTGTGGGTAAACTATTATTCTATCAACATTAATAAAGCACAACATTTTCTTAGAAATTTTTGCTGTATTGATGTATGACTAGATTTGTTAGAAAACTTTGAGAAATTACTGAGACATGAGGATATAAATAAAAGTGTAAGCCTAATTCGATAAACATAAAATAAATCAAATGCCTCAACAGCATAAAAAAGGGTAGAGCTGTTTTCTTTTGTTCGGTTTCCATAGAGACAGCGCAAAATTTCTAAACTTGATACGCCTATTTTAAAGTAACCAAGTATAGTGTGTTGATCTAGTGTAATTTCAGGGTGACAAGAAAAAACTTGGAGACACATGCTACATTCAGGGACTGCGCTAAGGATTTTAAGTTGTTAGCCAGTAAATTAGCCAAATTTCATAAGTCTTAGCCAAACTTTGAGAGTTTTAGTCAAAGAATTTTAATTGTTTGTTTTTTTAATGTAATAAGTATTTTTCCCCCAAGTGAAAATTTCTGACAATTTTCCATTCGCCAATACTTTAGCCAAATCAGAATTTTTTTCGCCGAATTTTCTATTTTATCGCATTTGACAAGATGGCGAATGCTTAGCGCGGTCCCTGTACATTATAACTTTAATGCAAATAAAAAATATTGCAACCAAACTTCAAAATAAGTATGTATACAACATTTCGTCAAAAGATTTTAGCGTTTTTAAAGTGGCTACCTTTTTTCTTAATGCAGAGCTTTAAACGTGTCACAAAATTTTTTGGCTATGAGCTACAACTCACTTACTGATATTTTATCCCATTCCTTACATAAGGAATTCTTTAGGGATGCGAAAGATTTTTATTCTGTTTATTCCATCTTGGAGACAAGGGTGTTTGCTAAACCTCATAAAACTTAAGCATCACAAACTTTGGCATTCACTGTATATATGATTCAGTAGGTTTATAAAAATTTTATAGAGTGTTGTTTTTTAAATTTTAATTTGTACCTTTATTTCATTGTTTCATTGCAAGTAAAAAATGCTTTACTCTATGATTGTTAGAATATTATGATGCGAAATTGTTTGCAGTAACCTTTATTTATTTTTTTTTCTTCTAATCAGTACAAGAAGAAGTAGTGGAATTGAAGACAATAGCAACCTCCTGAACGGAAGAGTTCCAGATTCTTCACAAGTATCTTCAAATGTCAATCATACCTCTAGTGCCATTAATCCTAACAGCCCAAATCCTCCTCCACTGCCACCTTTGCCTACTATAAACCCTACTATACCTCTTGCTCTGGAGATTGTAGACGCACCGTATTCAAAGCAGAAGCGAGATTTAGTTCAAAAACTTGCAGCCTTAAGACAAGAGCTACATGCTTTGCAACCTCAGTCTGGTCACTGCAGGCTGGAAGTTTCTCGAGAAGATATCTTTGAAGTAAGTCTTTTTTAAGCTGAATATGTCCAATTTCTCAAAATTTACTGACCTTAAAGTTTTTATTCAGACTGTATATATAATGTTATTGAGAGTTGTAAAAGTGATTTAAACTCATTAGTGTATGTAAATTAAGCTTTTATATCTGTTGTGATTGAAGATGTGATTAGTGTATATGATACAGAGTTAATGGACTTATGCTTGTTTGGGCCTGCAGGGTTTTTTGTTTGTGATATGTGAAAATACTTTTTACTGATTTGTAATAATTATTTAATGCTCACAATATATATTTTTTTTCAGGAATCATATCGATTAATAATGAAAATGAGACCAAAGGATTTGAGAAAAAGGTTGATGGTAAAATTCAGGTCTGAAGAAGGTTTGGATTATGGAGGAGTAGCAAGGTTTGTATTTTTTATGAAAATAAACTCTTTGAAGATTATTTGCTCTATTTTGCTTTAAATTCATTCTTCTCCTTCTCATCATTGCAGGGAATGGCTTTACTTATTATCACATGAAATGCTCAATCCATATTACGGCTTATTTCAGTATACGAGAGATGATATATATACCCTACAAATCAATCATGACTCTTCTGTCAATCCTGTGAGTATAATTTATTGGTCATATTTAATGTGTGTATTTTCTTTTTGAATGGCATTGGAGTTCTGAAAACTTTGTTATTGATATTAGGCTTTCAAAAGAAAAATTATTTGCTACGGTTTTTAATACATAAAGGTGTTAATTAGTATTAAAGATCATATTAAAAATAAGAAAAGAAAAAAGGAAAGAAGCAAAAAAAAAATGATACAACCACGAAGCATTCATTAGTAATAGCCGATCTTGTTATTGAAATAACTATTTAAAACTAGAAATCACTACAATAGATACAGGCCTATAAATTGTAAATATTTAAGGTGGTTTTTTTTAACTAAGCAAAATTAATTTTCAATTTTCATATACTACTTTCAAAAGATAAACAAGCCATGTATATCAGTTTAAAAGCTTGTGTTGCAACAAAAATATTTTCTTTCTGTATGTGTATGCTTTTTTTTTTCAATTAGTAAAATATTTTCTGAAAGTGATGATGTCTTTAAAAAGTATTTGGATACACAAATAAATTATGAGATATTATTTTATTTTAGCAACACTTTTAAGCAATTTAAAATATTTAGTATTTTATATCATGATATAAAGTGACTGGGGGGGGCAACAGTGTAAGTGTCTGATTGTAATTAAAACATTTTTTTTTCAGTCTATTTAATATTAGTAAGGGAATTAATATTGTAGCTTTAATATGTTAATGGTCATTCACTGTTAAACATATATCTTCTGTTTCAAAGACAAGTGAATATTAAAGTGTGACAAAATTTATTTTTCACTACTACTTTCTATGTGTGAGTTAGAGAGAAAATGGTTTATTTTACAGAAATTTAAAAATTTATCAAACTCAGTTCCATTTTTGTTTTTAAGCATCTACCTTGCCTTACAGGAGCATCTATCATATTTTCATTTTGTTGGTCGAGTTATTGGATTAGCAGTGTTTCATGGACACTACATAGATGGTGGTTTTACATTGCCCTTTTATAAAATGTTACTGAACAAGCCAATCACACTAGAAGACATAGAAGCTGTTGATCCAGAGCTACAGAGAAGCTTAAAATGGATGCTGTGAGTACTTTATGAACACTGGGGCACTTTTCTGTTTTATGCTTTTCTAAACTTTTTAACAAAAATCTTTTAACTACTGCACTGTTATAATTCATGAGTTTTTGTACATAAATAAAATATTCAAATAATTAAAAAGAAAACTGCATCCCCCCCATTCCTTAAAAGATTGTTTTGAATAATTTGCTGTCTCTTTAATTTTTTTTAAATGAAAGTTTTCAAGTAATTCTACCATGAAAATTATCTGGTTTAGTTGAATTTCCTCTTAAGGTTATGACAGCATTAAATTAAGGATGCCAGGTATAGTGGTTGGTTGGAATAAAGAAAAATGTTGAATATTTAGTCATAACGAAATGTGGTCTATTTTGTCTCCTAGCATTAATTTATAAGTTTTAATTAAAACTAAAATACTATAATAGCTTATTAAAATTATCCATGATTAAAGGTTACGTACTAACAAATTTCAATTCGTTTTAGACATTTTATTAAATCTAATGGAAAATATATCTTTTAAACAGTAAAATATTTTATCAGTGAAAGCTTTAAGTAAGTGTCGTAATTTTCAGTTGTAAACATGTAACATGCTTTTAGTGATTTTTGGTTGAACAGCATAGTATTTTGTTCTGTCATTCTATTCTTGTAAAACAAATAATTTGACAAAAATTATATTTTTAAAGAAATGTTTAAGTTTCATAAATTAATTGATAATATGCATAATGCATGATTTAATATTGAAAATGAACTTTGAAATAGGAGGGAAAATGTAATAAAGTAAGAAATAAATCATCTTCATGTGCTGGAATAGTTAAATGAATATTTTTTAGTATTAAGCAGAGAATACAAATGCTAGAATACAAAATATGTACCACACATTCATTTCATTACTAGTTCTATTAATCTTTAAGTGTATTGAATTCTTTGAAAAATGTCTTTAGATCCTGAATGGTAATGCAACTTTTCCTAACTAATATAAAATTCTTGGATTTTGCTACAAAGAGTTATTATTATTATGTGGCATTAAATTTTCCTTAACTAAGTTTCATGTTCCCATTTTTAAATAGTGGAAATTCATGGTTCATCTGCTTTTCATATTTTGCATGTATTGATGGATGTTTTTATTGCAGGGATAATAATATATCAACTATTATTGACACATCATTTTCTGTGGAACATGACGCTTTTGGTCAGCTTCAAGTTCATGAGTTAAAGCCAAATGGTCGAGAAATTCCAGTGACAGACGAGAATAAAAGAGAATATGTCCGGTAATAGAAAAAGTTTCTTTTTGGTTTATTCTCCTGCTTGTTTATTAAGAAATTCTGTTTTCAGAAACTTTTTTTTTATCTATGCTGTGGAATCTACTTAATACTTCACTTATTAAGGTTAGCTAAAAATAACTCGTAATGTGTAGGCACATCATTTGAGAGGTGGGGGCAGTTGCATCCTCTTCCCCCTGAAAAATTTTGAAATAAACCTTCCCATCTGATTTGACCTAGACCAGTGGTGTCCAACCTTTCTAACTACTGGACCACAACTTATATTAAAATAATTCCTGCTGGCCAGAACACTTCTGAATTTTTAAATATTTGATATTTTGTTAATTAACATGGACAGGGATAGAAGATTACAAGCAGAGAATTATTGTACTCGTTACTTGATACGTATTTATTAATTGCATTTGCTTTCCAGAAACAAAATTCTGAGTATTTGGATCCATATTTGTGACTTATCTCGATTTTTGATTTGAAATACTGAACAACACAGCCACATGTGGCCCCACGGGCCATAAGTTGGGCACCACTGGTCTAGACAAAAATTTTTAAACTGTTAAATCAAAAGTTATGAAACTTTAAAAGTCTCAGGATTTATGAATACAATTAAAAAAAAAAAAAAAAATGGATATGGCGCTTTCTGGTATAATTTGCACTAAGAAAAATTTTCCTTTTGCTGATATGCTACCTATATAAGTAGGACAACACTGATATGAAGTTAATGTGCTCATGTATGGCTTTTTAGTATAATATTATTAACTAGCTATCTTATGTTGCTTGAAATATTGGACAACAGAATGTCAAATTCTAGTTATGTCTGCCATTCTGAAAGTGTTACCAAATTAACAGATGGAAAAAAAATTATATCTTTGGTTATTTTATTGCATTACTCACATGTACACTCCGAAAAAGAAAGCAGACGAAGAAGGAATAAAGGGAAAAAAAGAAACTTTTGGTGCTGTAAAGAAATATTATACGATAGGTGATAATAACTAATAGCAATAATACAATGCACTCTTAGGAGTATTTTTAAATCAGATGTAATTTCCTAGTATCACAACAAATATTTCTAATTGAAATATAATATCAAAAATATAAAACTAGGTTTGTTCTAGGTTGCTTACTACAGATGAATCTTTATTTTTTGTCATATTTTAGATCTTCTGAATGGCAGCCAGAAACCAATGAACTTGTTGGGGGTTGTTGTTTAGAGGTTTCTATGTATTTTAAAAATAAGCTCAACTATAGTTTAATGTTGAATTCATTGAAATAAGTATGGTCTTGTATTTTTGTTATAATTATTATATGCATTTTCATTTATTATGCATTTTAGGTTATATGTTAACTACAGGTTTATGAGAGGAATTGAACAACAATTTCTTGCTTTACAAAAAGGTTTCAATGAGTTAATACCACAACACTTATTGAAATCTTTTGATGAAAAAGAACTTGAGGTAAGTACACAGTTTATTATAACATTTTTTCTATTATTAAAATCGAAACTGGCGATTATTATTGGGTAATATTTAAAAAAAGAGAAGAAGAAACTACTACGTATAGCAGGATTTTATGGGATCTTTAGTTCAAATGTCGAACTAAATTTTGCATTTTATCTTTAAGCCATAGACGAAATTTCATCTGTTATATATGTCAAACTAACATCCTAAAAATTACTTTGAATTTTCTCAAAGTAAAAGCTATCCGTTGGGAAAAATCTGTGTTCAATTTGTGAATGTATGTTAAGATGCTGTAATACCAGAAATTTAAATATCATTTTAAAGTAATTTCATTAAATATTTGAGTTTCTTGTTTTGTACCATCTAATGTAAGTAAAATGAGTTTATAGGTTTTAAATGTAAATTGTAAGGCTGATAAAGAAAGAATTAAATAAGACAAATAAAGTCCTCTTTCTTCTTATAAAGAATTTTTAAATAACAGCCAGACAGGTAGGAGTGTTTCTTTTCTATTCGGCTTTTGTACAGTTGTGAAGATTCTAAATTTACAAAATTTCTTTAATGATTATAATCATGTTTTAATCAGAAGCTTTAGCTTCATAATAACCATTGCTGACTTTAAAATTACATTAATATGATTTTGTGGAGTATTTTTCTTTTCTTTCTTTTTTTTTTTATTTTTTTTATTTTAATATATGTGTGTGTGTTTGAGTCATACTAACATGGTAAAGTAAGAACTGATCTGTTTCAATGTAATTATTGTATGTTTAAGATTAGAAGTACGAGGTCCTGAACTTATTATTTTTTGTTTTTCTTGGTTAACTGCAAGTACAATATTTAATTTATATAGTAGAAGTATTATACTTTCTTTTTCTCTTAGTTTTTCTATTGAGCAAATTGTAACAGCAAAAATCGTACCGTTTTAACATTCACTTAAATGTTTTTTTGTTCCCCAATAGCTTGTCATTGGAGGTCTTGGGAAAATTGATCTTGAAGACTGGAAACTGAATACAAGACTAAAACACTGTAATCCAGACACAAATATTGTTAAGTGGTTTTGGAAAGCAGTTGACATTTATAGTGAAGAACAAAGAGCAAGACTTCTCCAATTCGTCACTGGCAGTTCTCGTGTACCCTTGCAAGGTTTCAAAGCTTTACAAGGTGAGAAAAAAAAAATTGTATCCACCATAAGAAGATATGTGTATATATATATATATACACATAAAATTTGTATGTACTTTATTAAAAACTACTGTTTTTAATTTAAAAAAAGATGATTAATGGAACATTAGGAAGAATCTGCCAAATTGTATGGGTTTTGATGTCAGTTACAAATTGTAAATAGGCTTAATTTAATTATTAAATACTGGAATTGAATCCCTATTACAATAATTTTCAGCTTTTATCACTACAGATCTTCATTTTAATAAAAGTAAGGCTGCTGAACACAAGAAAGCAAATTTTTGCTCAAAAACAAACTAGACGGTTTCAGCACAATTTTACTTGTATGGTACTCTTCATTTGTGCAAAAATGCCTTTAGATATTTTCAATCAATTATAATGTAATGGTTTCATTTATTTTTCTGAAATGTATCTTTATCATTTGTTCCTCTTTTTTTTAATATAGGATCCACTGGAGCAGCTGGCCCAAGATTATTCACAATCCATCTTATAGATGCTAGTACAGATAACCTTCCAAAAGCTCACACATGGTAAGCTCCTGGCATCTTTTTTTATCTTAACTCCTCATTCATCAGTTTTATGTTTGCTATGACAGCTTTTTGTGTGCCATTGAGATCAAAATTAAAACTTTGAAATACTGTTAACTCTGAATTGTCCAAGCGAATACCATGGATAATCCGAAAAATACGTAAAAACAATTCTAGTGTATGCAATAGTTAAAAAAAGTCCATTACACAATACATACGTTTAAAATTTAGCCAAAAATGATAGCATTGAATATAAAGAACATGTATAAAAGCTAAAAGTGACCAATAACTAGCATTTTTTACTTTCAGTAAGTCATCATCATGAAATAAAAGAAAACAAAAGTGAAAGATCCGCGGATTATCGGAAGCTTACTTTAGTTTTAACATAGCTAAATTTTATGTACATTATGTTTCTTCAGTTTTATTTTTGTTTTTAAATGTTGACGTTAGATTTTCTCATAGTGGCGGAATTGGAGAGCTCACGATATCCCCCCCCCCCCCCGTTTTTTTAAAAAATGCTCCTAAGGGCCTTTTTTTAGAAGTTTTCTCTGAGCTCTCACCATGCTCACTTTTTTTGAGCAATCAAGGATTGCTTATTGTTTTCTTTGCTCCTCTGGTAACATTCCACTCATTTTTCAAACCCATTCTGTAACTAAAGTATTTGTATGTTATGCTGTATACTTGTGACCATGATGGCCTAATCGATTAAGTATCAGACTTGTAACCATAGGTTTGATGCTAACCAGCGGAACAATCACTACGTTCCCTAATGGTGATTGGAGCATGTTAAAGATGTTAGTGATCACTACGTCCTCCTAGTTCCCTTTCTTAATCAATACCTCTGGGGGTACTGGGCCATGGGTTGCTCGGCTCCTGGTCTGAAGCAAAAAATAAATAAATAAATAACTAGAGCCCTCTTCAGGGCCTCATCCAACCAGTGAAACAACATATAGTGGTGGGTGTGTGGGACCCTGAAGTGCGTGTGTGTGTGTACCCTCAAGACTGCCAAAGGTTAAAGGTTGAGACGAGATTTTAACATTTTAAATTTATCCAAGGTATACATTACCTGAGAATCTCATCTCTGTAGGGCTGTAATTGGCAGTTTTCAATCAAAAACAGCAAAAATAGTCTTTAAAGAAGACCCTTTTTCCGGTTTTTGTTTTCAGAAGACTTTTAATGCATATGATTTTTATCACACGTGGCAGATAAAATTCATGAAAAAGTGTATTAAGAAAAGATATTAACTTATCTTAAGCAATAAATTTTGCATGTGCCTTTTTACAAAATAGTGATTTTTTTCCTTCTCTTCTCCCATGGTTAAATATTCATTGTATTTATTATTTCTGCACATGTTTAGAATATTATTAACTTTAAATGCTTAGATACAATAATTATAAATATGTGTGATTATTCTTTAAATCTTATTCAAGGGAATTTCTTTACACCAAAGATATTGTAGGAATTCTTTTATAGTGTTTTTTACTTTCACTTTGCTAAAAAATGAATGTATGTTTTCTCCCTCCCAGTATCACAACTGTACTGCCGTGCCAAGCGCAAAAGTGGTATCTGCAGTCGAGCTCAAACTACGATAAAACTCTTTAAAGTTTTAAGCCACAATGTATTTGATTCAGATGAAACTTATTCAGATTTTTTTTTTATAAATATTTCCCGTTCTCAGGTGACCATAAAACTTTGTATTTATGTAAAATACGTCACAAAGATCCACCTGGTGGCGACAGCTCAATTTTGTTAAAAAGTGCAGATACGACTTTTGTGCTTAGCACAGCAGTGTACACGTTGCTTGCAGCGTTGATAATTTATTTTATGAGGCTTACTTAAGAAGTATGATATGACTTTTAAAATATTGTACCAATTTATTACTGTTCTTTTTCATATGCTAGTTAGTGCTAGTAAAAATTATTTTAAGGTAATCTAAAATGTAAGCAAAATTATAACTTCAACTTTTAGCAATTTGAAGTGATAAACTTTAAAGCAATTCTTTATTCCATGCCTTTGTATGGGCCCTTGATTTTTCTTTTATTGTTACATTTTTTTATTGATTTACATATTTTAATTTTATTTGTGAATAAGTTTTCATATTTTTAAAATTTTTGTTTTTTTTTTCCCATTCCAGTTTTAATCGCATCGATATCCCTCCATATGAATCTTATGAAAAGTTATATGAAAAATTGACTCAGGCCATAGAAGAAACGTGTGGTTTTGCTGTGGAATGATAAGCATTTGTAATGAACTGTTCAAAATATCTTCCAGGAAAGAGCCTTATATTTTATTTATTCGTGCATTTTTGTAGTCAAACTCAAGCAAAAGGCTTCTGAAGGCTGATTAACAAGAACTACTTTTACATGTTGAAAGCTTTACTGTTTATTATATACATATATGAAAAATATAGAAATGCCATGGCATAACACCTGTCTGGCACTTGTTTTACAAAAACTCTCAAATAGTCCATGTATATTTGGGATTTTAACTGACTATAATACAGCAAAAGGGTCTTCTGGTTGTATGAAAGATTTTATCTATAGCTTTTTAAATCATAGTTAATTTTATTACAAAAAAAAAAGTCTGATAATCCAGCCTGTTTTAGATTCATATCTATGTGAGTATTTGTAAAATCCAAATGTGTATAATATTTAAATATAAATATATTTATATATATAAATATGTGTTATGTAAATAGTTCTGTGTGTAGGTTTTTTTTAAAGAATTTTATTGCATTTCAAGAGAAATGCATTGGAGTTTTTGGTTCGTTTAGCTTTGAGAACTAATCTAGACTAAGATGTATGTTTAAAAAAATCAATGCAACCAAAAGTGATTTGAATGGTAAAAATATTATTGAGGTGCTGAATATTTTTATATTTTGTTTCTCTTTACTCAAACTTTCATTGCAATTTTTTTGAATATCATTATGCCAAATCTTTAATAACTTTAAAGCTTTGTCGTTATGTTGGGAAGGCAATCCGTTCTATTATAGTATTCTTCAACCTTAATTAATTTTGGCACTGTTATTAATCAGATTTGACTTTATACAAAGTAATCACTTCCTAAAATCCTATTAATAAATAAAAATGAAGAAAATTTACATGATGAATGTTGAAACTAAATAGTGATAGGGGGAAAATCCAAATACTTTTTAATCTTTTTAAATATATATTTCTAGTCTAAAGAATGCTGGATTGTCAGAATTTTAGTTCTGTTGATAAACATTTTTGCTGAATCAATTGTTGCATTTTTAAAAATGTATTCTAATTAGTGACTTAATTTTCGTCATTTAAATTTTATATATTTTCAATCAGTTTCATGTTTCATCCAACAGAAAATTGATGTTTTGACCAGTATTTGAAATGTTCTTAATTGAACTTAGTTCTTCAATATATCCTTCACTTTTTTCAACTGGGATCTTCCTATAAATAATCCCTTTAGCTCTACCCTATATTTTCATAACTACCAACTGCTTGGATGAATTAAAAGAACAAACAAAGCAAGATGGTACAAGTTGAGCATTGTATAGACAGGGTCCCACAAATCCGGGACGGCTAAACATAGGAATGTTGGAATACTTTGCTGTCGGGATACTTTGTCGACTAACTGTTTCACAGTGAGAGAAAAAAATCCATTGTGAATATAATTTACAACCAAACATATTTTCCCATTATCTTTTGGCTTCAAAATTTCAATTAAAGTGATATTTTACAAGCAAAGTAATATTCACACTGGTAAAGATTTAGATTTTTCTATCATCTTTCTAATTTTCTTCTAAACAACAAATTTTTATAGTTGACGTATGTGTAAAAATAATGTACACAAACTAAAAAAGATTAGTATTTTGAAATTTAACATAGAGTTTAAAGAATTTAGTCGTCAGGTTAGCAATTAAGCTCAGAAAATTGTGTATTTACTGTAAAGCAAAGTGGTGTGAATGTGTATGCAGTTGCAATGTTTCTATCTTTCAGCAAGAAACAGTTCTTAAAAGTTTCAGTTTGTTTTTTTTTGGGGGGGGGGGGGCTTCAGATGAACTGTATCTTTTTAACATTTCAAGGAAAAACATATCTGCTTCTTTTTATTTTTTGTGTGAAAAGTTAAATAAATCATTGCAAAATAATGCTTGGAATACCCATGTCACGCCAAATTTTGCTCTTAAATTGATAAACTCTGATAAATCAGTTGTCATGTGAGGTACCCATTTTCCCAGCCTTCACTTACCTAAATTTGACAATTTTTGTTGGACTCAGTTTAGGTGCAATTTTTTAAACACCTGTTAAAAATGTTAAAAGTTACTACTTTCATAAAAATCATTAATGTGGAATAAAACATTACATTCTGCTAAAAATGACACTATGTTCTTTGACAAACTCTACGTAGTTTAGCCCAAATTTCTGTCAAACAATGTTGCATTTGTTGAAACATTCTTTCATCTCAACGGCAATCATTTCGAGTTAATAATGTTATGTTTGAAATGCTAGTAAGTTTCCGAAACAAATCATTTTATTAAAATCATAATATATTTTCAATCACCATTTCTTGAGAATATTTCCAATCTGAAATTGATCAATGTGTTTTTTGCATGCCTTAACCGTTTTATATTTTGAATGAAAACATATGTTTCAGCATACTAATATAATGATATTGCATGCTTTGTAAATAAAATTAATCTCTTTTTGTACAACTTTTTCACTTTTAAACTTTAACATTCCATTTGAATCAGCATTATAAAAATTAACCATTAGTTTCATTTCAGAATAAAAACTTGAAATATTGGCAGGCATGTGTAATAGGGCATCATTTTTGCATTTCTAGATTCCAGCGATTCCCCCCCCCCCCCCCGTCCCCCAAGCCCATACTACTGTCCTTGTTGAGCAAGCTCTCCTCTTCCATCTTATTTCTTTGTTAACAACTTGACAGCCCAACTACGAGATTATTCATTGCACGTTATTTTAGCTGACAGAATTGACTTTGAGTTATCTCGTAGGTGATAGATTTGCCATTTTTGCACAGATTTGAATTTATGTGTTGTACACTAATGTGGATATTTGGCTTTTGATGAGGTATAGTAAATCAAACCTGGCTGGCATTTACACTGTTTTTAGCCCTGGCTTATATGCTATGCATTTTCCGTAGCTTGACAGTTAATTTTTTCCTCAATTGATTGCTTGAATAATTATTACTTCATCTATTCATCATTTTGCTGTAACATGTATAAATGTTGTGGCCAACAGTATATTAGTCTAGCTTTTTTTATTTATAGCATCTTTATAAATGAACACTTTTATGTTCTATATGGACTCCACTGGGCAAGGAGCCTTGCCCCTTCCCTTCAGGCTTGTCATTTTGACTTTTTCCAGGTTGGAGAGCAAAAGAGTTACATTCTCTATACAAAATTTATCAGAAAACAGAGAAGACCAGGCCTATAGATTTAAATGCCCTCCTGACCCCTTTGTATGTGCATGCAAATATTCATTTAATTTTATTTCATTGCTTAGTGTTTGAATTTTGAAATGGTTGTTTCTTCTGAAAGTATAAAAAACACTAATGAATTTAAAATTTAATAGACATATGTTGTGTAAAGTTGTTTTCCTATTATTGTTTCTTTGCATGAGCAATATAGTCTGCCAGTCCTAGGAAGTTGTAGTCTAAGGATCGTTATTACAAAGGAAATGTAATAAACTGGCTCAAAACTGTAAGTAGGGATTTCAGATAACACCTGTTTTCATAGCAACTTGAATCTTCCCCATAGTACTCTGAGCAAACCCAAGTACCTCCTGGTTAGCAGTTGGGTGAAAATTCTACTTGAAACTTCTTTTTTTTTCCTCCTAGCCAGATCATACGACAGCGTAAAAATGAAACAAAAAATAAAGAAGCAATCATAAGAGCATTGTAAGACATACTTTTAGACACAAATTATTTGCCCTTATGGCCCCATTATCGAAACTCTCAAGAAAAGTAGCCAAATTTAGCGAATTTTTGTGATTAATGGCAGACATTTTTCACATGATTTGCAGATAGTAGTCTTTCACATGTTGTCTGTGAAATAGTGTGATTAATTTCTTACCAAGTCTTTAAATTTGGTACTATTTAAAAAATGTCATCTGACTCTAAGACCTTATATCTCCATAATGGACGAACGAGGGCAAATAATTTTTTTTATCAAAAATATGACCCAAGGGCTTTTTTTTTCGATTGCTACCTATTCCAACTTTTATCATTATTTCACTAGTGTGGTTCCTGCTAAGCATAGGGAATTTTCTTATCTGCAATGCTGTTATGATAAAAAGGAGTTAGAGGCCGATGAAAACGAAGTTTATTGAAATGAAAAAAAAAACTTGAACTTAAAAACGTACATGACTGTACACCAAGCCGACAATATCTAGTTTCGCTTGTAAGATCAATTTTTGCTTTTCGCCAATGTTGCCAACACCAGATATCTAAAGTTCACACAGTTAACAAAACAGTTACAATGAAAAAAAAAAAATACTAGAAATAATAACAGCTAGTGAGATTATTCTCAACATTACTGCCCCAAAGTCATAGCTAAGCTAGAATTGCAAAAGTTTAATAGTTTGAAATGAAACACTTTAATTTGAAAAAGTATCGATATTTTTTTTTCTAATTACATTTCTATTCAGATGCAAATATTTTAGGCTATTTCTCAAGTTTTCAACTTCATTTAGATAATAAGTGTTTTGCTGGAACATTTTTCTTTTTGTTATTTGAATGATAATTCCTGTTGAAATCTATGTAAAATTGACGTAAGTTTTCCTGAATACTTTTTAATGTTTTATGTAAAAATGAATTTTTGAATTTGTACAATGTTTTATATATTTTTTAAAAAGACATCCCTTTTATGCACTAAAAAACTTTTTTTTTGTTTTCTTTTTTGACGGAATGGATGTATTTTTCGGACATATATCATTACAAGAATTCTTTTGTCCAAATATGTATTCTCAACTGTTTGTTACAGGTAATCAAAACTTGATCTCTTTGTGTATGACTCGATTATATTTTTGACAATATTTTTCATGCAACTTCATTCACTGCCATTCATAATTTTAAGACTCTCACTTAGGAAGTGTAATATTTTATTATATGTGTAAATACTAAGAAAACTTTTGCATGAAAATAAAGTTATCTCAGAATTATTATTGTAATGCACAATATTTTATGCTGTTACAGTAAAATATTTTTTTTCTATTTTAAATCTATAAAGTTGTTGATATATGTGGTAAACACTTCCCTCTATATCTACTCTTTGCAAAAATATTTTTTTAGTCACCGAAAAAAAAATTAAAAGAAAAAGAAAATTTGGTATTCTACTCCTTATCTTATTACCCATTAGAAATACATGTATTACAATGTTGCTTTAGCAAATTAGTATAGACAGGGGGTGTCATTGGGCTGCAGTCTTTGAAGAGTTAAACCAGTTTTTTATTTGGAGGGGGGGGGGGGGTTGCTTTCTGGCTTGAGTTTAAAAAAAAAAATCCTGCTTTATTTTTCTCTTGTAAGTAATTCCTGCTGGATTTATAGCATAGATGTTGTCAAAAACACTTGATAGCTAGTCATTTCATTCTGGTTTATTTAATTATTGAAATTATTATTTTTCCTTGGCTAGATTAAAATTATGTAATGCAATTTTTGTGGTTTATTTGTTTTATTTTATTTCTCTTTCACTTTCATATGTGTGTTTTATTTCATGTATGGACTTTCATGTATGGATTATGTTAAATTATAAGAAACATCTTCATTTCCTCAAGAACATTAGGAGATGTTACCACACTAAAATTTGCATACCCTCAACCCCCCCCCCCCCCAATTAAAAGGCTATATTCAACATCACAAGATAAACATAACTTTGTTACAAAGTTTGCATCACTATTACTGTAGTTTGTGGTTGTCTTCTCAATTTGAAGAAAAAAATGGCAAAAAAAGAAGGAATGAATAAATTTGCAATTGTTAATTGTTTTAATGAAAACCGAATACCACAATGCTGTTTCCCGAACAATTGGAGCTATTCTTTACAGAACCTTCACCAATTTTTACGACTTATTTTCTGTACCAGCAAACTTAATAATTTTTTAGGGATGGCAAAATGTCCAACATGCTAAATTAGGTTATTAAAGCTTTTCTTGAACCTGTTCAGATTAGCTTTAAAATTACTAAAGTTTTAATAATTACCCTGACATAAGATTCAGGCCCGTCATGCAGGGGGGTCAATTGCCCCCCCCCCTGACTTTGAGAAATCAATGTATTTACATATAAGTGGGCATGGTTTTTTATGTTTTCCGATGAAATTGCAATGGGTTTGAACCCTTTGCCCCCCCCCCCCCCTGGAAAAACTTAAAATGACGTCCCTGATAAGATTATGATCATCAAAATGTCTGAGTTTAGTCAAATTATTAAATGAAAAGCCTGAAATATGCAAGATCGCCTCAGAGTCATTCTGTCTGAGACACATTATATCATTTTCTCACTGGTAATAGTTTCAGTTGCAACATGTCATAAATTGATCAATTTTTCCCGAAAAGAAAATGTCAATTTTGTATTGTATATAGCTACAGAACATTTTTAATAAACATTGAACTATACTGCATTCACGGAGATGATAGACTAGAAGTAAACAAGCAGGTTGCCCCAAAATTTTTCACTATTGCCTTTTTTAGGGATTATTTCTGGAATAAAAAAAAAATATTTTTCACATTTGTCATCTGCTTGGCACCCATTTCTTTTGTCCAAGCCTAACACATGATTGATGTTGCCAAATGGCGCATTACTTTGTTGACATCTAGTCTATCTTTCAAATCAATGTGGTATAATTCTGTGATCTGGTTTAAAGTTGTTTTAAAATTATAAAACAAAATTTTTAGATAATGATTCGCTTATTTCTTGTATCATAATTCTAAATTTCTGTGTTTTTAAAATGTGATCATAATGTAAATAAATTGCGCAAAAAGAAATAAAATACAGGGTTACTTTGCACTATTCATGCATTTTTGAAAAGTATTTTTTTTTTTTCAAAATACTAAATGTCATCAAAAAAAAAAAAATAATTTAAAAAAAAAGCAACAAATTATAAAATTTTTGTGCATGCTCAATAAACATTCTGGGTTACCCAACACCTATCCTGTAGCCCATCCTGCACATTTTGCAACATCATCCTGGTAATGGGCGTCACTGCCGCATGGATGTAATACTGGTGTTCTGATGATTTCGGTTGGGAGAGTACATAAACAAGATCCTTAATGTGCCCTCAAATAAAATAAAAAAAAAAACTCAAAAGACATCAAGTAACCTGGAAACCCAAAGCTTAATTAAAGTAGCACACAAAACTCGTTTCTTGATTTGTTGCTATTTTAAAAAATTCTGCACTTGTGTTGCCACTTGGTTGACACAGTTCCAAAACTTGTAGAGTTCGAGGTTCTTTGCATGTGTTTGTACGTATGTATTTAATGCTTTTGTATCTGTTGTATTTCAAAAATTTATGAATCTTTGTAGAAACCCAGTGGGGGGTGTTTGGTATTTTTAATTTCATGAAGAGTAAAGCCCTTTAAATAAAAATTCTAAAAATCAATTGAATACAATTTTAATAAAGCCTTGGGAAAGCCACTTTTTACTGGTGCCAAGTGTTAAAGCAATGCCCCCATAATATTAAATGCCTACCACATATGCCATGAAAAGGGCTTCAACCTTGCAGCCTGCAGCTATTGGCGATAAATCTAAAAAAATCAATCAAAACCTTTATTTAAAAATCAACCAATCGTTAACTTTTCTGTCAGTTTCTTTGTTTCAAAAAACTCCGATAGAGGGCAGTATGTTCTGAACGGTGGGCTCATTTTGGCTCTATGTTAAAAACTAGAAAGCAATCACCATCTAGTAAAAGTGGGGTATTGGTTTAAGCCTCATAAAGCAATCAAGTTGCTGAGATTTCTTGCAACTCCTTGCTCTTCCTTTGCAAGGAACAGGTTGCAAGAATACTGCAGTCTTCTGATAATGCTAGAAAATAATAATCCTTGTTGATTTACTGAGAGACAATCTGAAAACTTATTTTCCTCCTTTACTTGTTTGGAGCATCTGTAACATATCCATCTGCCTTGTGTTAATTTAGCAAACCTAAGACTGCAGAAAACATTTCTAACTGTTCGAGACACCCTTAAGAATATTGCCTTATGTTTTATGTGACGAAAAAAAATCTTTTGTCAAAGCTTTATTACTATACATTAATTAGTGAACGTTCCAGAAAGAAGCCAGGTAGCTACGCGCAATCAATTTCAAAATAATCTCCTATTGCTGTTTTCTTGTAAAATTTGGCAAATTAAAGTCAAGTAAATGAGTGTGAACAAAAAAAATCTTACGTGACTTTTCTTGCATATCATCTTTAAGTTCATTTTCTAAAATTAAATACTTGACTTTTTAAAATTTAGAACAGTATATTTTTTTTTATCCTAGCTATGAGTAATGAATTTTAAGGTGCCAAAAATTTAAAGTTTTACATGAATCATATTTTATTGTGTGGAAAATTATATTATCGTTTATGACAGTCATTCAAAAAAGTACAAAACAATAAATATTTTGTATAGGTTTGCGATGGATGACAATTGATTTTAATTATTTATTTATTAAGCTTTTGATTCATAGTAATGTAAAATTTAATGAAAAGTTTATAGAAAGTCAGCATATTAACGTTGCTCATTTGGTTCTGCATAGAACATTGAAATGAATTTCGACTGTGTCAAAAATGCTTTTGCTAAAAAATTTTTAGAAAAGATTTTATTAGCAACTCAAGAACATATTTAAATATTTTTCTATATTATCTGTTTTCTCTTGCTTTGTTAATCAAATTCCTTTCTGTACCCATTATTCAGCCCTGTTTGTGTTAATTTGTTGTTGTTGTCTAAAACTCTTGTAACAAAATTATTTTAACCTATACATATTTTTAATCATGCTTTGTGCATAGTAAGAATGAAATTTATTTGTAATGTTGAAATTCTAATTTATTTGAAAATATTATTGTAAATGGTGTTCAAAAATGTTAAAGTGCTGTTTTTGTCAAGTCATTGTTTATATTGGTTATTATAGATGTTTCTTTAAATTGTTATATTTTTGTTATTTTATTTTCAACAAAGTAAAGTGATATATGAACATTATCCAGTTTTTTTCCCCTCATTGAAAGAATATTTTTGACTGATACTTCTGTAGAGTATAAAATTTTTAGGGGAAACTCCTTCAAATCATGCTGTTTATAAAATATTGTAGATAATTTTTTACGCTAACTTGTGGTTCACATACCTTAATGTATAATGACATTGTTATAGTTCAGTAATAAAATATATTATTTTCAAGTCTACTATTTTTTTCTCTTACATTAAATACACCACGATATATTACGTACATTTAAAAAAAATTTAAGAAAGAAAAGAAAATACAGTCAGTAGTAATTTGCAAATCATACTTGATCTTTACTATACTTCTTTTGATCTGTCATTGAAATTAGTAATACTATCCCAAGTAGCACACTAAGTTTTTTAAAGGTTGTAAAATGGTTATTAGCGTTGTGACAACGGATTAAAAACGTTTAAACGTTTTTTGTACTACTGGGATGGTGTGGAAATAAGAGTGAACATATTTTTTAAATTCATAAGTTTAGATTTTTTCTGCTTAAATATTTGTTTAAAATTACATCCTGAAAAAAATTCTTTCTATTGTAAGATTCTGGAAAATCTCATAACACTGCTAATCTCTGTGGCAGAAAGCTACGGACAAGGCGACATTGTCGCAGAATCAAGGAGACAGCGTGAAGAAAGATTTTTGTGATTGAGAGCAAAAAAAAAAAAAAATTCCAAGAAAAAAAATATAAAACAGCCACCAGAACTCTCAAACTCTATGAATCTATAGTATTAATGTTGACATTTTTATAAATATAAACACCTTGTGTTACTATAAGAGCAGTGGCGTACATAGCGCCCCCGTGGCGGGGGGGGGGGGGCGTAAGGGGTTTGAGGGCGCGCGACCCAGAAAAATAGCACAAAAGTTACACGGGAAAAATACGTATTTTTTTTAAAGTGGGGGGGGGGGGTGGCGCACCTTAGTCTATGTACGTTATTGTGTAAGAGAGCTGCATATATATTTATTATTGAAGAATATTCATGTTGCAGAAAGAAATTGGTTCTAGAAAATCTGTCGCAGAAAACTGAAAAAAATTCTGGTACAGAGTTGTTAATTATTGAATCATCATACCTGCAACTAAAGCAACCTTAGCGCAAGTAGTAGTGTACAGAGTAAAATTTCCCTGCTAGATTAAGAAATATATTTTTGGATTGATCTCCAAATCCAGGCGGCATTTGGTAAAACCTCCTAAGTGGTTTCATAGTTCGCACATGCCTAGTGTCACCACTGGCAAGTAATTATCCCCCTTAATGGGAGCGCCCCGAAGGGAGGTCACCCGGACCTCAAAGATTTTCCTCATTCAGCACATTCGAGCTGACTGTGCAGCAAATTTAGGGATGCAATGTATATTGTGATATCTCGGGAACAGCACAAATGTTCCAAACTTCCACTCGAAAATTTTGTTGAGTGCACCGTACTGTTATACCCGATTATACCTCGGGAGAGGTTTATTTCGGCCTCATCTCTTTGTCAAACCCGAATCTATCTCGGGAAAAATTAATTTGTGTTCAATGTAATAGATGGGTTAATGGAGTATCATCCCGGAAAATAGCACTAAGAGTTACAATGGAAAAATATTTTAATTGTTTAATAGGGAAAGGGTGGGGATACATCTAATCAATAGTGATATCGTTTAAAACTAAAGCTTCCAAATTTAAGGTTTCATAAAATATAGCAACAAGCTGATATTTTACACAGAAGTTTGCAATGGAGAAAAAAGAATAGTTCCCATCTTTATATATAAGCATAATTCAACGCTACTTTAAGAAAAGCAACACTAATATTTGACCATTCTTGTTTTGCATCAATGACTTAATGTTTCATTTCAGATGTAATTAAAATAATTGTAAAATTAGAAGTTTTTAATACGAATTAAACTGTAATGTGTCAAAAATTTGCCACCTCTAAATTTCTATGCATGAGAGAGAGAAAACAGCTTATTTCTTCTTCTTACCAAGATACAATCTTTTCTTGCAATTCAATTCTTACAAGATCCACAAATAAACAAGAACTCAATTCAATAAATTATATTCATTTTAATACAGACAACACAAAGCTACAAGTAAAAACCAACTTAAAATTCATGGTACCTAAATGTTAAAAGATTATAAAATGCTAAACAATTTTTGCTAGAACTTTACATTTAACATTTTACAAGGTAAAAGTGCTTTAAATTTTGATTCATATCAGATTTATTGAAATGGTAATAAAAATCAGTTATGCTAGAATTTTATAAAAGGGAAAATTTTACAATCCGTAATTTTTTTTTAAAGCTTAGCTTAAAGATATGATTAGCACTTAACAATATATTATCTTTTTAAAAATATATGTTAAGTACATTGACATGAAAATATATTACTAAGCAAAAATAATAAAAAATCTTATTCTAATTCTAGCAGTTATTTTCATTCATTCTGTTGAAGATTAAAAAATTAAAACCACCTATGAATTCATTTAATGTAAACAAAAAGTTGAAAATGACCTTATTAAACATTTTACAATATCTTTCACAAGCATAAAAGCATGTAGAAAATCATTTAAATCCCAAAAGAGGATAAAAATTATTTGAATGGCTTAGCATTGCACAACTATTCTATTATAATGCATAAGAAATTGGTTGTACATTATCATTAAAAGTGCTTCTTGCACAACAATTATTCTACAAAAGTTTAAATATAAGTAAAATAAAGATTCTTCTAAAAAATTATTAAATATAGAAGCTTTTGATGGTACCAATTCTGTAAAATATTGTGACAATAAAGGCTTATCAGTAAAGTAAAAACGTGAAAAAATATACATGTTCCAATTTTCACATGGCAAGAGAATATAGCTTAAAAAATACAAAATTTTCTTGTTATGAAAAATCAAGATTTTTTTTAAAGCACTCTTAGACACGCAACATTTTAAAATTAAAAGAAACCATGACTCTCACAGGTATAATTAGCATGCATAATATTAAAATATAAATGACAAACACATATATATAAATAAATATTGATGGTCTTTTTTATAATTGAAATTCAGTAAAATGCTTGAGCTGGTAATGCATGAAATGGTATTGATGGCCTTTTACGATCATATGACTGCATGCTTTCAGATCGACGACAAACAGGTCTAACGTTTTCAGAATTAGTTCTTTCAGGCATCGACGGCCGCCTACGTATTGTTCGCCTAGGACCATTCTCTGGAAAAGTTTGTAAAACTGGTGGTCTCCATCGTGGGAACCTTAGTTTACGATAATCAACATCAGGAGGTGACATTGTTTGCAAGTTTAAAGTAGAGTCAAACGACGATATCCTTCGATTTGTATGTGAGGAACTTCCGGGATAATTCAAGCTTTTAGTACGATGACACCTGCTGGATTTCCTCACAGGTTGCTCATGAACAGACTTGGATCTCAGAACCCTGGATTGGGACTTATGAATGGCAATATCCTCCTTCACTGTACTAGTTGATGCCTCGTTTGAATAACAAGGCGAGTTGTGATCATATGGCGCGAAAACTTTCACCATCTCATCCTGATGAGGAGGGAGATGAAGACTTGAATCTTGATTGGTATTATCGGTTTGTGAAGTAGTTGACATTAAGATGGATAAACTCTGTGACAGCAACATGTTTTCTTCAATCAACATTCTGTTGGTTTCTTCAACATTACTTATTTCATCAACAGACCATGACATATCAGTCTGAACAGACTGATTTGAAGTGCTACTACAAGCTGCATTATTATTATTAGATAGGTCAGAAGTTTTTCGATCTTTTCTTCTATGGGATCTAAACAAAGAAAAAATGGATTTTGAAGATGCAGCTGATGAGCTACCTTCTGGATTCTTTTTATTTTTAAAATATCTCCTATTAAAAAGGGTATCAAAATGCTTTGTTCGCCGACTTGATTTTCCAGAGCGCTTGTTTTTACAAACATGTTTGGCTTTTAAAATACCTTTGCTTTTTGTCGCCCCAGACATGCTTCGCAGCCTCATAAAGTTTGAAAGACGAGAAAAATTCGACAGTATAGATTTACTAACGTTGTTAGTTTTGAAAGTTTGATTTGATTCAGAAGAGCTATCGTTAAAAATGCTTGGTTCGAAATCCTCACTCGAAGTTGGCACTATATTTTCCTTTGGCACATCAGATGAATCATTTTCATCGCTTTCACTTGACGTGTTCTCGCTTTCAGCAACTGAAGATGAGGATTCTTCAATAAAACTTGTGTCACCACTTGAATCACTACTGGAGGCTTCTCGTGATGTAGGCACATAGCTCATTTGTTCCCGAAAAAAGTTTTTCAAAAGAACTTTACGTCTCAAGTCGTATGGCCGGGGCCTTGATCGACGATTCAATCTTTCTTCCATTAAATATGCCGCTGACTCCCACGAATCTTTAAAATTTTTGATGATTTTCTCAACACAGCATTTCCTTATCTTGTTTCGCAAAAATAATTAAATCTTGTCATCGAAATATTACAAAAAAGATGAATAAATTCTTCAACCTGCATCAACCACCTGATTTAACAACATAACATGTTTAATATTGTTCGAACTATCCAATCACGCAACAGCAAGCAACAAGCAAAACGATGACGTTCAAAGGCATTTCTGAAAACCGTAGTAGAAGTGTAGAAATTTTAAGAGTTTGTAATCTTCAAAAGTTTTTCAAGCGATGAAACATTTGGATTAAACCTTTTTCAATGTAAAACATGCAAAATATCTTTATGATATTGGGTAAGTAGTTCAAATCAGAGCACATGTACTTTGAGTGGAAAATTTATCTTTATGTATCTATTTTCTCAACTCAACTTAATAATCTTCTGCAACTGCAACGAAAATGAGAACTTCACTTAAATGTCATAAGTGAAGAGATTTTGCGGCAGCTGTTTTTGTTTCGTGCACTTTTTCAGGGCAAATAAATTGTAAAAATGTGATTAAATCCTGCATAAAAATGAAAAACTGAACTAAAAAACATTTCTGTGCTTCCTTTACTCTGGATTGATTCAGAATGCCCGCATTAATTTTTTTATGACTATGGTTTGATTGACAAGCTGTCATTAGATGCTAAGAATGCCGTTGTTCGTAATAATGAAAAAATACCTTTAAAAAAATTTTTGTGTGGACCTGAGTACGTATATTTTGTCCTCAAATCATTTCTATTTCAATTTTAGATACCTTTATGTATTCATATTTATATTTCTTACTAACTTTTGTTGACGCTGTATACTGTAATGAATTTTGAAGGAAATATTTTCATTTGAAAAGCACAGTAAATATTGAACATTTGCTGTTGAATTTTTATGCGTTAATGGAAAAATTTTCAAATTATTCTGTACGAAATGACACCTTCTCCTGAATTGAATTAATTTAGTTTCAAAATGACAGTTCTTTTCTCCTTCCCAGATCTCTAAAAAATACTCTCTAAAATACTCTCCTGTGATTTTATTGAGTTTTTGGTTTTTTAGTATTATTTTGCTTCTCCTCCAATTTACCTTTGTTTAGGCCTACTTTATGTTTATACCTTTAAAAATAATCTTATAACTATTTTGCAAGATGTTAAGTAATATTTACAAAGCTTCTTATGAAATTTTTTTTACAATATTAATACAGTCTGACTTCCATACATCAAAGTCGCAACTTGCCGATAAAAATTTGATTTATGATGCATGGAAGCGAACATACTTTTTATTGTAATTAATACTAAATATTGAAGTTAAAACATTTTTTTCTTTGACGCTACATTTCTAATTCATTTGTGAACTACATTATATGAAGTTAATCATTAAAAAATGAGTTTTAAAAAAAATGTATTGTTGTCAATCTAGAGAGAAATTCGGTGCGTAAACGGACTCTTCACAAAATTCAGAAGCTCAAAAACAGATCCTTCACAAATGTCCATGATTCAAAAACGATCATGAATTTTTTTAGCTGTATATATTTTTCACAAGACTACATATTACTTTTCAAAAAATTCCATCCAAACTATTTTTCACTAAATTCCTAAAACGACCCTAGCAAAAGATCCTGGATCAATCCCTGGTTTATTGTTTTTAAATAAACAATAATCCAAACATTGGTTACTATGATCATAGTTGCATTCTTTAAAAGAAAAATATTACTACAAAAGTCTTACTGAACCGTCAATTTTACGAAAGGTTCATCCAAGAAATGTTAGCATTTATTCAAACCACCAAAAGCTTCATCAAGAACGTTTTTTTGTGAACTGAAGTCCAGAACTTAATGTTTAAAATGCCTCCAGTATATAATTTTTTGATGGCTTAGAAATTTTTTGTTTCTTGCTAAAGCTCAACAAATTTAGGAATGAAGAACAACTGTCAGAAGAAAAAAAACTTGCAAGTATAAATCGAAGATCTTCATTTGCTTGATCACCCTTTAATGCTTGCTTGGTGCACCCAACTGACTTGTGGGGTTAATAGTGACTAGCACTTAGCTTCCTTTTTCTGCTGTCTTTAATTTTTGTGAAGCAATTGATCTAAATTCAAATAAAATGTCCCATTGTGCCTAAAAATAATTTCAACATATAGAGATTCTTTCAATTTATGGATGGAAACAGTATTTCTGGATAATGAACATAGCTATTTTCTAAAAGTTCAATAAGAACTATTTGTAGAAGCTCAATATATAGAGGTTTGGCTGTATACATAATTGATAAATTTAATATTTTTTAATTCACTGTTTTTAAATAAAATATATTGTTATTGTTTTTTAGGTGTTAATAAATAATTTATTATATTAATCTTACCAATTGACTACTTTATAAATTTTTTGTTATTTGTTGTAGGTTTTCATTTCTTAAAAGATGCCTGGTCTTGTTATGTTTAGACGTCGTTGGCGTATTAGCAGTGATGATTTTGTACTACCAGCCTTGGCTGAGTTCATTTTCCGGCTAATATGGTATGTAAGACACCTGGTGTCAGTTTCATAGTACAATGGAACCTCTTTTATTAAATTATCATTGATCTGGATTTTTTTTAACGAATCTTTGTTTAAATCCTAAGTTTTCTAAACATATGCAACTAGAGCAATGTTAGGTACAATATTTTTTTATTAAGTCTAGAGCTACAGCAATAGATTCCAATAATTTTAAAAGGTTTTCTCTGTTTCTTTACTGTATAATATCAACCACTTTATTGTAAAAGATACAATAAATTTTGTCCCCATGCTCCTCACAAATGTTCAATAAAGCAGACCAAGAGCTTTATGCATTTTTATTCACTAGACTTTTTGCTGTGCTTGCAACATTGAAATATCTTTATAAATAGATAAAAATTCTTACTTTTAAACTTTTAAAAATTCAATCTTTAAAAATAATTATTTCAATCTGAATTTTTTCCAAAAAAAATCAACTGATTCAAATCGCTCAACCCTGTTTGGCACTCAGTATAACTCTTCTTGGGCTCAGTATAACTGAAACTCTTTTGGTTTTAAAAGGAAAAGTTTGTGAGCAAATGTCACTAACTAATTTTCAAGATTTTGAAAATACCATCTGTGTATAAGTGCATATATGTTAGAATTCTCAATTTTCCCGATGCCATTTGTTTCAGGTTCACTGTTGTTCTTGTTGTGTTCCTGAGTCACAGGCTGCATTTGGGATGCAAAGGAGAACAGCTGCTTCAACTGTACATGATATTTTCTCTTGCCGGCTTAGGTTTCATTTTGCTGTTGGATTTACTCATAGCATGGATTAGTGCCAGTGGAACTATTAATCAGGTAGAATTTATTTTGAGTACATGTATGATTTGTAAGTTGAGGAAATAGCATCTGACAACTTTCATTTTATTTGTATATAAACTACACAATCAGCGTGCATATGTTATGCATCTTTGTTTATAGCATTGTAGCACATAATATTTTCCTCGTTATAACATATTAAACCGTTTGGAAATCCCTCTGTCAGTATAATTCTGAGTTTTTTATAATCTAATGTTAGCAAAATAACTTTTTAGTCACTGGAAATGCTAACTCTTAATTGCGGAGGAAAAGTTTTCACTCCCCATTGCCAGTTTTTTTGCACAAGTATGCATAGTTATGCAATGTATTAAGAGGAAAATAAGTGCAAGTTTTACTGTCTAAAAACTATTTACTTTATCAAAATAAAGAATGCAAAAAAAATGAAAATTCGAAACTTAATGTTTGGGGCAGAAGTATGATAATGAATATGTTAAAATTTTCTGCCTAATGATCCAGATTCATGGCTGTACAAATAAGCCAGTATTTTACACAGCACACTGGTTCGTAAAAAGAAATTGCCGTATGTACTCGCATATAAGTCAAGAAATTTAGTCCAAAAAATGAAGTTGAAAGTTTGGGGGTCGACTTAATACGCGGAACAGAATTTCCAAAAAAATTTCCCACACAACTCTTGGAAAAAAAACACTCAAAAACGAGAAGATTTTTCCAGTTCAGTCTAACTATTTTAAACATACGTTAAAGAAGTAAATACTCATACATTCTACTGTATTTTTGCAAGGTTTGATTCTGAAATAAAGAATAAAAAATTACAATAAATGACCGACGGTGTGAAAAGTGCGGGAATTGCCGTATTCGCGAATTTTTCGATTGATGGTGTTTAACTTTTTGAACAGAATTTAATAAATACGGCTACATCGCAAAATTTTATTGATAATAATGCAAAATAAAAGCAACAGATAGCAAAAATTGTAACCGCAAAATCAAACCCTTACAAAAACCATGATTGTAAAATCGAACCCTTTACAAAAATCGCGATCACAAAAATGAACCCTTTTTGTGAAAAAGAATAACTATCAAGCTATTTTCAACACAAGAATGCTCACTGCATTTCATTTTCCTTCGTTTTAAAATGTTTATATTCAAAAACTAAGGTAAAACGTTTTCAGATCGGTCATGATTTACAAAAATTGCGATCACAAAAATGAACCCTTTTTGTAGAAAAGAATAACAATCGTTCTGTTTTTAACACAAGAATGTTCAGTGTATTTCATTTTCCTTCTTTTCAAAATGTTTATGTTCAAAAATCGCGGCAAAACGTTTCTGATCGTTTCAGAAAGTGCATTATCGACTTATAGGCAGATTTTCAATTTTTCCCGATTTTCAAAAAGTAGGGGGGTCGACTTATAGGCGAGATCGACCTATACGTGAGTATATACGGTACTACAAACAGTACACAGAAGAATAAATAATGTATTTTACTCAAGCAGATGCATAAGCAACAATTCCAGTAATTATTTTCACTGTTTCAGAAGCATCTTCCTTTCCCATCCCTTCTTCCCTTTCGTCTCTGAAATAATGTCCTTCGCATATACTGTCTAGGTCTTTGTATTGCATTCCAAAGCTTTGTTAATTATTTTTCGAATAGCAACAAAATGCAAATGATAGTACTGTCGGCCCCACTTAAACGAATACTGTCGGTTTCAAGAAATATTATTCGATTAAGCAGTAATCTTTAGCATTGTGTCTATGACAAGGGAAATATTCAGTTCCCAGGTATTTCATTCGTATAAATGGGGTATTTGTTTATCGGTTGTCCGATTAAACGGGGATGACAGTATTTTGGAAGAGCATATATGTATACGAATATGCTCAAAGCAGTTAACACATCAGATGAGCAAGGAGTATACATAAACCAGCAGCGATTAAGGGGTTAAGACAGAAAAAGAGGTTATGTATCTAAAAGTTTGTTTAGCAACGTCTTTGTTATACAACGAGGTATTCTGAGTTACAAACGTAATTGGAAGCCATGTTAGTACATCCTAATATGACATAATATCTTTCATGAATCATGCCTTATGCATTTCATAATACTTAACTTCAAATTTGGTACTTATCTTTAAAGCTCATTATATTTTAAACTATAATAAATTATTTAAATTTGTTTTACTACCATAAGTTATTTATTGCCTTTCATTTCAGCCAAGACCAAGAAGGCATCTTCCTAAAATACTTTACCTCCGTTTATTGGTTATGATATTAGAAGCCGTCTGGAATGGGCTGGGGACAAAATGGGCATTTACCCAAGCAGATCACCTTTGTGAACCAGAAGAAGTTATTGTTTTAGTGCAAGTATGTATAATTCAAGGAAATGATAGTGAAATGCACTCTTGTATCTTTTTTGTTACCTTTTAACTATTGCTTGTTTTAAGGTTTCGTTTTCAATGTAACATAATGTTCATTTTTATTTATTTTGCTCAACATCTATTTAGTCTTGATGTTTGTTGAGTCATAATTCACAAAACAAAAATATACAGTCGAACCTTATTAGTTCGAACACGCTTAAAACGAATTGCTGTCAAGACAAACTACACTTGCGAACCCCATTCTACTGTTTGCTAATTATTTCCATTTGGATAAAACAAACTGCAGTTAAGACAAATTGGCTTTAAAGATCCCTTTAAGGTTTTAACACTGTTCAACTATAGTGCAGCATCAGCATAATTTTACAAGAAAAGTTTCATTATAGCTTTTAACTTTTTGGCTGTTTAGTACAAAAAGTAAAAATATTTCATTCAAATGTTGCAACTAACTAAAGCAGTTTTGAGGTATTTGTCTTAATGGATGAAATAAAAAATTAAAATAGCTAATTAATGAATTAAAAATAATCTGTAGGTATAATGCTTTCAACACAATAACAAGAAAAAAATATAAAAGTTCCTTTTGAAACGCAAAATATATATTCAATAATTAATCATACATCAATCGCAATTTATAATAAGGACCACCAACATGGTCTTTTTTTATGCATTTTTATTATTATAATTCGTATATTTGAATCAGCCACTCATGGATAATAGACCGAAACTCTTACAACACCCAATATTTGCTATTTTAAGTTTTCAGGAAACTAAGTTTAACACCCTACTCCAGGATTTTAAACAATTTATTAATTTAAGTATCTAAAATTGTACTATAAAAATATAACCAAAAAAAAAAAAAAGCTGTCTGCATTTCAAAGCATAGTACTGTCTGCTCAGAGTTGCTATGGAATTGGCAAACGTCCAAGCATGGCGAGTCTATTTGAATGAGGGGGAATAGAAAAAGGTTGAAGCACGTGATTTCCATGTGATCTGCTTAATTTAGAGGCTAACTGCAAAGGCTTACATCCCTAAAAACTAATAGATGCGCCCATTTCGGCCTGTAAACCAGATGTTCGTCTTTCCATCTCATCTATGGTCAGACAGTATAAGCTCCTACTGCCTCCTCTTCTGCTCTTTAATCCCTGGCACTGTGAGCAGTTACCTTCAAATCACTTTCTGATTAAAGCTTGCTGTCCTATGCTTGCCAGATACTACATCACTATAGTCTCTCATTTAAAATTAATAATAAATTAAATTTCTAGCTGCTTTTATTCTTTGAATTCAATCACTAATGCATTCACCATAAATGACTCAATGTATTTCTATTGCTAGATTATAGCCATTTGTAGCTGGATACTACTCGGTATTATGTTTCTCACCATTCTCTTCACATTTGACCCCACTGGTACGTACAAAAGCAATGGATCTGGACATCGTGTTGCAGATGTGGAGCGAAATGAGCCTCAACCTTTGTATATTAATCTTAATACAGAAAATGTTGAGAGAGCAAAGAAAGTATGGGAATGGCAGTAAGTTAAATAAACTGTATATCAATTAGAATGTTACTGCATTCAATTCTTAAGAGTTCTAATTTAAAATGAAATAATTAGATTTTTAAAAATAGAAACTTTATTGTAAAGAAGTAATTTAAACAAAAATCAGTTATTTGAATAACTTTTTTCTTTAAAAAAAAATGGTAATAACATCTATTAATTTGTTTATTTATTTATTTTTGCACCATAGGAGAACAAATGGTTTTTTTTTTTTTATTTTTTTTTTATTTCAAAAATTATTTATTTTTTAATTTTTTTTAATACAATATAATGGAACAGCATTCATTCTCTGAAGAGCAAAAATATGCTTTTCAGTTTCAATGTTGCATGTTAACCCTTGTGGGTCCCTCCCATTTCGGTTAGAGTCAAGACCTTGGGGTCATAAACAACCCTAATGTTTCCTTTAATTAATTTAGTATGATTATTGAATGCTTCATGCGTTTTTTAAGTTCACACAGTTTTTGATGCTAAAACAATAAAAATGAAACAAACACGATCAAAGTTAAATTTAGCTTATGCATAAAAAAATATTTTAGCGCACAGCTTACAATAACTGTAGATTTATTTACAAGTGTTACAGACCTGAAACAAATGATTTTTACAAGTGACTTTCAAACACTTATGACTTTTGCGATGCATTTTCTATCCAGTTCTCTTGGACAAAAGTTGCAACGTCCACTTTTTTTGGCATTCTGGGGAAGTGACCCCAAGGGTCTTGTCTGCAAAAAATGCAATTCGGGAAAGATAAAACAAAATAGCATTATTGTGCATAAAAAACTAAAAGAATAAATGTCACAAAATGCCATTAAAAACAAATGGTTGATTAACAAAATATATGAAACAGAAATTGAATTGGGATCATATCGTCGCCACCATGCTAAACTAACGAATGTGAAAATTGGCAATTTTCAGGAGAGCCAAAACACTGCATATAACTTTTTCCCACCTGACGTGTTTGGTTATTTTCAATTTTTAAACTTTTATAGATATCTTTAAGTGAAAAACTATCGTTCGAAGGTATCATTTTAATTTTAATTTGTGAAATTTGAACTTAAAAATCGGGTTTTTCAAGTTCGTTTTTCCACATTCGTTAGTTTAGCATGGTGCCGACGATGTATGTTCCCAGAGACCCACGAGGGTTAAACAAGACTTTTTTTTTTTAAATATAGTTCTATAGGCCTTATTTTCTTGAGGTGTAGCTCTTGTATTTTTCACTTGTGTAGAACTTTTAGTCATAGTAGAATCGTCAAAAGTAAGCCGTTATTTTAAATAACTTGTTTCAGGCTTCGTTTCTTTTGCTGTTGCTGTGGAAAGCAGGATGAAGATAGCAAGAGTGCCTACTCAACTATTTCTAAAATGTTTGCTTCTCAATTTGAAGTAAGATAAGTGTCAGTGTTGGTTTTGTTTCATGTATATGTTGTTGAATTTAAGAATTCTGAGAAGAATCACTTTTGTTTTTAGTAGTTTCCATAAATACTGCTGATTATTCTAGAACATTATAAGTATTGCGTCCCTTGGAGCTCTAAAGGGCTGCAATTTGAATAAGATTTAAAATTTAAAAAAAAATCTGGGAGACAGCAAATACGGTTTTTGCTGGTGGGAGAAAATGATTTGTGCAATATTTTAATTTTGAACTAGAGTGAAATGAGAATTTAAAACGCAATGCTGTATTGGGAAGTAACTTGTTCTATTGAAAATTGGCAAAGGTGCTTCTTGTTGAAGGTCATTATGACCTCCCAAAAGTTTTCTAATTCAATACATTTTGTCTGATGATTCGGAAAATTTGGAGACAGCTTTGCCATTCTGCAGTCATTTTCAATTTTCTTTAACCCATTAATGCCTGACATTTTTTTTTCCAAAGATATTTTGTATACTGGTTACAAATAGTGTTTAATGGACGGGAAAAATAATTTTAAAAATATTATGTAAAAAATAATTGCTTTATTAAGGAAAGGAAAATCGTCCCTTAAAAGTTACGATAGACCCCAGAGGGTACATACTTGTTTTACTAAAAAAAATTTCTGCCTACGATGTAGTATTTAAAAAGACATTTTATAAAAAGAAATAAAATCAGCAATTAACATAAACTGGGAAGCTAGGAATCACTTTGAAAACTTAGCTTTTTTTCTTGAGATTGTGTACGATGTCATTTTTGATAAAGAGCATATTAAAACTGCTACAGAACACACTTTACAATGTTTATGTGCTGCAATCTGTTAATAACGAATTGAAACAATACCAAGGTACTAACTAAACACTATTATTTGGTTGAAATGTTCATTTTGGGGAAATTCAGACCCTTTTTTGGACTGTCCCTAAAAAGGGACGCTAAGCATTAATGGGTTAATGATACCCAATGTGTCTTTTTTTTTTTTTTTTTGACTTGATAATGTATGCATGCCCTTATCTTATTTATTTATTTTGCTATCTTTCTGTAAAATTTGTAGTTTCCTTTTGTCAATTTAGAATTTCCCCCCTTCAAAAAAGTTAGGTTCAGGATGCTCCTGAAAATTGGTTATGAAAAAGGGGATTGCGTCCTTTAGCTTCCTATAAAATTAGTAATATCAAATAAAATATGAATGAAAATCAAACACTCAGAATGTTTAAATCTGAATTTTAAAGTTTTCTGACGTAATAGAGGAAATCAGACTAAGGATTAAATCTATACTGAAATTAAGCTATGCATTTTCAGGATGCTTTTTATTGGATATGGATAAAATTGGTCTGTCTAAAGCTAATTTGACACAAAAACTGTTTAGACAAGAACAGATTACACAAGCTTTTTTCGTTGAGTCAGCTGAATTAAATAAATCAGTAGGCATTGAAAGCAAAGAAATACTGTTGTTGAGAAGAAGGCTTTTACTTGGTGCTATATAAAGATGGTTGCTTACAGAAGGACAATGCCTTACTGTCCCGCAAAGCTGATCCAATCCATGTGGCCCATTGTTATGTTCTGTGCTACAAATCAAAACTATATTATGTAATCTTCGAAAACAACCTATCATCAACATTTGGTAGTATTAAGCATAATTCCATGATTATTGCATATTTAGAGCCAAATAGTAGAAATTATTGAATAAAATTAGTTTAATTCAATGATAACAACTCTTCTCAGTTTTAATTTTCCCTCCTATACATGTTTTTCCATGTTATCTAGAAAGAAATTAAATGTTTTTAAATTTTATGAGGGTTTGAGCCTGTGAGATCTAGTGTGAGATGTGGCCCTTGGGTAAAAAAGGTTTGGGCACTGCTGTTCTAGAGCATGAAATTCTGCTCCATTAAATTTGGATAACCTGTAAATGCGTTTATCTCCATGAGGTGGTCAGTTGTGAAAGTTTATTGTACAGGGTATCCAAAAAATCTTTCCAAGATTACAAAAATTGATAACTCAGGCTTATCTTTGATATAATCTTTGATAGTTTGATAGCAATTAAACACCATTTTCATATTTATATCTTACTTCTAGCCTGAGTTGTCAATTTATGTAATCAAGGAAAGACCTTTTGGACACCCTGTATCTTAAAACTCAAATGAGAAATATTTTATAAAATTTAACTTTTCATCAAAATATTTGATAGTCCAAGTTCTTTGTATACATCTGTATTTTTCATATTTGAAAAACAAATGTCAAAGCTAAATTCTGATACTATGCTTCATTTTTATTACATGTTCATTTGTTTATTATTGTGAAAGTATGACTAAAAGAAAATGAAATTTGCTTTATTTTTAAAAAAAAATATGGATGAAAAACATATATGTTTTTTTTTCTTAAAGAAATATTATCTTAGCATGAGAGAAAATAACTGCTTAAAACTGAAATAATAAAGGCGATATTTAAAAAGTCTTTATGCTTAAAAGAGTTTAATAGTTTTTGAAAAGTCTATTCTTGTGGTTAATGACCTCCGGAGATTTGATTTGGAAGTAAATGAAAATATGTTGTGTAAATTTTTAGAATATAAAAGCACTTTAATATTAAGTGTGCTTCACATCAGTCCATTTAGTGCTTAGTATACATAGTTCAACTTTTAATTGTATCTTTTAGGATGCAGATTTAGTTCCGTCTGATATTGCTGTTGGTTTAATTCTTCTTCAACAAAAACAAGCTGCAGAAAGTTTAAACAGAGTTTCTACCTCACAGCATTCTGAAAACTATTCTGTGCAGTCCCCTGACTCTTTAACAAGCACAGGTGTGTATAAATCTGTTGAGTTTGGCGGATTCATCATTTGTATCAGAAATATTTTTTGTTTAGGAGTCATTCTTTGGATATTTCTTACTGCTATTCAAATTGCGAATTTATCTAGACTTTTTATGATATTCTTAAAAAAAATTGTTATTATGAAAGTCGCAAATCAATAGAGACTGATTAAAAAATCCATATCTGAGGACAAATTATGTATGGGTTGTGATATAAATGCCGAGCATAATCTTAAATAGTTTTCAAAATGATGTTTAAGTTTATCGCATGGTTGAATGTAATATTTTTAAACATTCTGTTTTGAAAATGATGTGAGCCGAATAACAAACAAATTAAATATTTCTCATTCTTGCTTAAATGCATAGAAATGTACCAGCATCACCAATTAACGTAATAAGGTATTTTTATGTTTATTCAATCATGGTATTACATAATACAGTAAAATCCTCTTACAGCAAATACCAGTATAATAAAAAGTCTTTCCATGGGAAAAAAATTCGATCTCAATTTAATTTCCATTACATGCTTGAATTCCATTGTGATGAAATTTCCATTACATCGAACAAAGTTTGAGGACCCTTGCAGCTCGTTTTAATGGGATTTCATTATAGACTTTGTATTGATTACAAAAACATAATTGTTTTAGATTTTTAATTAATCGATTTCATTCTCATAAACTTTTTAAAGTCTAAAGGTACAATTTCTGACAGAAAATGCTGCGAACAAATGTATAAATGATGCAAATAGCGAAAATTGGGAAGAAAAATTGATTGATTACAAATGTTCTAACATCATTAGTACTCAATATTTTGACTTGAATAAAATCCATCTTTATTTTTCTACAATTTTTGAGTGTTTATTGGCTATTATTACAAAAACATATTTCTAGGAGTTTTAAGTTGCTTGTACCTATTTTTTTAATTTTTGATATACCACTTTATTAATTATTCTTTTGTCTACATTTGTATACGTTTTTCCCAGCATCAATTTTACATGTCCTTGTTATGTATAGGAGCTGTGCAGGGCAGTATCATCTCTAGTCCAGGAGTGTTTACACCACCTGCAAATCAATTTTGGATGACGCCAGAAATGGCCTGTCATTTTATGAAGTTTGCTCTTGGAAGCTATGGATGGCCTATGTTCCTCTATTCCAACTGTATTACAGGCTTGTGCCAAATTTGGAAAGAAGTTAGGTTTGTTGCATTTATTTTATTGGTTATTTTCTAGCACGTAAATAATTTTAGTAAAGCTTTGCTTTTGTTTTTCATATCTTTTTCCCCTTGCTTCTTAATCTGTAATTTTTTTCAAAAAGGCATTCGAAATGCAAAAGTAAGTTTTCATATCTAAAAACTCATTTTTATAGTTAGATAGTCTGCTGTTAGGTTCCTTTTGCTTTACATGAAAAACATTTAGTTTACAAAAGATATCTGTGAAACAATTAAATGAGCAAATTTCCTAAAAGAAAAAAATTGCTTACTAGCTGAAATAGTACAACAAATTGACTGCCAAAATCATTATGTTTAAATGAATGCTATTTGTTAAACTACAGTTGAATCTCAAAAGTCCAAGATTCTGGTTAATTCGAGGTGCTTTATTGACCTTGTAAAGAATTACCACAAAATGCACATCATAATTTAGTTGCTAAAATTATAATGTGCATTAAAATCTGAAAGTGGAGTCTTTTCCTATTGTAAAATTTCTTTTAGTACATTCTGTTCTTTCTTTAGTACAATCTTCTAGGTAATCAAAGATGGCGACACTGCATCCTAATATTGCCAAAGATCGTCTAAAAATTTGGTGTTTTGGTTAAGTTTCAACCCTCCCCCTTTTCTGCTTGAATACTGCACTTAAAACTATGATCTAACTGCTAAAAATAAAATTAAGCTCCCCGCCCCCCATTTAGAAACGTTTATATCAACAATATATATTTATTAGGTTTATTTTCTTAAGATTACATGTGATGGGGTAGCAATCAAATATTTTCTGTATTGAAAGAATGACCTTACTTTTTCCTATTCTTCATTTTTGCGATCTTGGTTTTTTTGTAAACTATTTATTTTTGCTATATATTTTTTTTAATCCTTTACTCAAAGTTAAAATCAGTAAATGTTCTTTTTGGATTTCTTTTAGCCCTATTACAATTTTTTTATTATTATTATTTTTTATCAAGTACTAATTTCCACTCCCTCAACCATAGTTGAAATTCCCAAATACAGCGTTTTCCACTTTGTGTGCAACTGATTCTTGCTGTAATTAGGTAAACTTGAATGAACAAGAGGGTTGTTTAGGGTTTTTTCATTTTGAGAGAGGGGAAAAGAGTGGTTCAGCTTTGTAGAACAAAACGTTACAGTTTTGTCCTACAAATAACTTTTTTGGTAAAAAATTGCTTGTCTAATAAGTTGGTATAAACAGTATGTAAAATATTAATGTTTAATTTACTTTTAAACATTTTTTTTACTTTTTTCTTCTTATATTTAACCTGTTAACTGGGTATGACGAAATATTTCGTCATACACAAAAGCCTACAGCAATGGGCATGACGAAATTTTTCGTCATGGAAATTAATCGCAATATATTGATTCCATCACGTTCTACGTTGTTCTTATCTATTAAATCTTAGAGTGGTTATATATATGCCATCATATTGTCGATGCGTCATGAATTTTCATGCTCTTGTAATCTGTAACTTGAGCGCTATTAACGGGAAAACGGGAACTGCATGATTTATCCTTCGAGCTGCCACAATTTGGATTCATTTTAGTCTGCATTTCAGTATCTTACATGTTAGTAATAACTTTCTGATTTGAATATTCTTATTGTGAATTTCAGTGTTTTACATATTTTATTAGTAATAAATTTATGACTTAAGTACTTTTTATTTTCTACAAAATATGGCTAAAAATATAACATATTTTATCAAAATAAATAAAAATCATAAGCTAAAAACGATATTCTTTTATTATTTGAGGTGTGATATTACTTATCACCGCGAAAAAATAGTCCCCATTGTGAAACGAGTTGAGCAATAGCTAATTCCCCAGTTAACAGGTTAAATTTGATCAACCATTTTTTTAATTTAACTTTTGACTTAAATTGTTGAATTTGATTTTCTAATTTCAATCATTTATGTCCTGACAAGAAGAAATAATGCTTTACTGTAACTATTAGTCTTGTTGTCTGCTGTAGGAAAGAATCCAGCCTGCTTTGATGAAGATTTATACGAAGTTTAAACGTACCGAAAACTATGATTCATGTGTTTCCCTTAATCTTAAAATCATAAGTTCACATCAATTTTTCCTCTTTTTCTGTAGGTGTTGCTCTTGCTGTTGCAAGTCGCCAAGTTATATTGTTGATGACAATTGTTGCCAGTGCCACACAGCTGCTCTGAAACATGTTACACGACTTAATGATGAAGATTTAATTTATGTTTCCTTCCACAACAGGGTATACGAGATACCATTTTATGTTGCAGTAGACCACCAGACTTGTTCAGTCATTGTTGCTATTCGAGGAACTCTCTCGCTGTCTGACACTTTAACAGACCTGACTGCCGAATGTGATCGACTCTTCACCGAAGGATGTCCACAAACTGTATTCTGTCACAGGGGCATGTTGAGAGCGGCTTACTTTGTGCGAAATAAGTTGGAAGAAAGTCATGCCCTCAGTGATGCTTTTGCACTTCACCAAAGCTATTCCCTCGCAATTACTGGTCACAGTCTCGGTGCTGGAACTGCTGCTCTGCTTGCGTTGCTGCTGAGGCCTACTTATCCCAATTTGCGTTGCTTTGCATTCAGCCCACCCGGGGGACTTTTGAGCCTAGAAGCAGTGAAATATTCTGAGGACTTTGTGATGTCAGTGACTCTTGGAGATGATATTGTGCCAAGATTAAGTGTGCCAACAGTGGAAGATATGAAGAGGAAAATAATTTCATGCATTAATGATTGTGACCAGCCAAAGGTAATTTATTTTAAATATAATATGAAGAAATAGTTTTTTTATGCTTTGATCCTTTATAAAATTATCGGTGCAATAATCTTACTCTATTGAAGTTGGCATCAAGCTTCTCAACAGTTCTTCGAGCTTTCAGTTTTTGGAAAGTCCTTTATAAAATATTTGGCTATAATATAGAAGATTTTTGAATTGTACATTATTTTATCTGAGTTTGTCAACTAGTATGAATAATTTTCTCATCCACATTATTACAATATTTTAAACTCTTTCTTATATATTTTAGGATATTGTGACACATTTTCTTTTTTGTTTATAAATGTGAATTCCTAAATCAATTGTCTTTTTAACTAACCTATTATTAAATTGGATGTGTGCTATCTTGTTTATTTCTCCTTTTAAGAATGCTGTGCTCTTCCATCATAAATCCGATCAAATATACTAAAACTGTTATGATCCAAAATTGAGTATAAAAACATTTAAATTATATGAAGCCGCGTCCATGACAAAATACAGCAAGTTTAGTGCATTACTTTGAAAAAGGCTGAAATTTTGTATGTGTGACTTAACCTCACTTAATTTGACTAACATGCAAGTTGCTGTTGCACGCTCTCTGTTCTTAGCTGTTTTACTGTAAGTCGTGAAAAGTTTTCTTCCAAAATCGGTATGAACCCTAATCTATATAGCCCAGTTAAGGCTCTTAGCCCATTCAGTGTAACAGAGATGATTTTAAAAAATGTATAAATCAAAATTATGTCTATGTTTGAATAAAAAATAAAACAACAACATTGTCAATAAAGCTCAAACTTTTCAAATAGTTGCCTTAGGCATGTGTAGGTTATCTTCAGCGTACCATGGTACCCGTTTAGCTTATAAAAATGAATATTAATACAAAGTTGTCTGAACTTTGCTTATAAGTATTGTTTCTATATCTTAGATGCCATAAAAATGCTTCCTGGCTCTTAACTCTTCTACACTTTTCATGAGGGAGCACTACCTCCCACCTTCTATTTGTAATTTAAACCGCTAAACCTTTGTCCAGTGGTACTCTCAATGCTGAAGCTCTGTGCACACTTATGGGATTGAGACACCTGTTTCAGAGCTCCTAGGAATCCTTTTCCCAGTATAAAAGGAACAAGTTTATGGATGAGAGAACATCAGAAAAAGCATTTGCGGGATTATTTTTAATTTATATTTTCAACAATTTTTTGTTGTATATGATCTACTATTTTTTTTCTCTGAGATTGAAAAATTTTTTCTCAATTTTTTTTCAGTACAAATTATTTCTTCATAAGTTATTGAGCTGTTTTGGTAAGAATCGATCTCCAACGTCAGATTCCAGTGCTGCTCCTCAGTCAAGGCCATTACTAGAACATTTTGGGCATGGAAATTCTAGTGGAAACTATACGACAAATAGTTCACAGGTAAAATCGTTTTTCTTTTTCCTTTACTTAGTATTTTATGTGCTTAGTATTTGAATAATATGTTTACATTGTTATCGATAATGAATTTTCAAACATGTCTATCTTAAACTGATACTAATGGCTCAAGTATCTATCTAGGAGGGTTCATCTGAAGGAAGTGTAAGCAGCACGCAAACAACAACACATTCTCGCCATACCACCCATGTTCCACTGTATATTCCTGGCCATATTCTACATATGACTCATTCTGAATCCAGGTAAATATTACTTATCTATAAAAATCGTGTAATGAATAACTTTGTGACAAAATTATTATAATATTAACTTTAAAAAAGAGTCATATTACATACAGTACAGTTAAATCTACTTATTTCAAAAACTTTGTTTGGAAATTTTCCACTTCCCTGCGTTTGTAGCCGAAATTGATTAGAGTTTCAACTGCATATACTTGTAGAACAAGGTTATCAACTTATGTGACAACAAAAAATGAGTAATGCACTTGCTGACATAGAATTCAACTTTCATTTATAAAGCCATATTAAGTATATCTATGATGATAAAATAAGTACCACTCATTACATTCCAATTTCAACTTTAAAAGTTTGTTAGAAACAAGTTGCTCAAGGATATTTTTTTAAAAATTATGTTAAATTTTGAAGGCAATAAATATTATTTGAAATATTTTTTTGTTTTTATGGTACCATTTTCAGAATTTTGCATTCTCTATACTACTGCAGTAAACCTGTGGTTTCATGAAAATAAATGGGGATTTAAAAGGACTTAAGAAAACAAAGAAATTAAAAAACACTGCAGTGATATTAATTTGTTTCAAGTGCATTATCTAGTTTTATGTACTTATAAAGTCGGTTCTGTATTTAACAACTTTCAAGTTCTATAAAAAAAATGGTCCAGAAGTAAACTGAATCCTTTAACAGATTTTTTTTTTAATTCAAAAGAAAAAGAGTTCCCTTCACACCTTTTATGTTTCAGACTGCCAATATAAAATTTAATATTCTAGAGTGCTTAGTGTTGATTCACATACAGATATAAATCATATTGTTAGTACATGTTCTTCACATTCATAGAGCTTTTGCAATGCAATTACTTCATCATCAGCCAAACTTTTTCTCTTTGGCACAAACATACTCACTTATACTCGCACAGCACTTACCTACCTTTGTTTTTCTATTTAATTGAAGGTCCTACTCAATGATCAGTAAAAATTAAAACTTTATTTTTTCTCATACATTTTAAATAAAAACTGTTTACTCAGTCAATAAAATCATGACTGTCAGGATTCTTGTGATATTTGTACAAAGCTAAAAAGTCGATTGCTCCGTGTTTTATTTCCTCCAAAGTTTTCTTTGCTCTAATATGTTCAAAAAATTGTCATCAAGCAGAAATGCTGCTGTACTTATGTAGGAATTTTTCTACAGTAGAACAGTAAAAAAAAGTCTTTAAATAGATTTTTGTTTAGTAGAGCATTGGTAAAAAGATATCTAACTAATATGCAGTACTAATCATCTGTTTACATTTATTAAAATAGTCTAACTGTAAAACATTTACTCTTTTTCAGCTATCGAGGAAGGTGGGTCACTGCAGATTACTTTAACCAAATAATTATTAGTCCTACGATGATCTCGGATCATATGCCACTAAGTGTGTTGAGTGCTCTAAAGCAACTGACTACTACTAGTTCTGGAAACTTCATTCCATAACCTACATCTGAATGTAGCTTAATAAGGAGATCATACTTCGTGTTTTAAAATAAACACAAGGTTATCTTTGTTCTGCCATTTCAAAGTTTATCAGACAGCCTGATATAAAATAGTTTGGTAGCATAATTTACCAAAACTTTATTTGCTGACACTTCTCCATCTCAAGTACTTGAACAGTGTTGGTATATTGTTGTTGACGGATGCAAACTGAAATCAGGTAAACATTTTACCAACTTAGAAATTCTGTATTATTTGTGAATTAGAGTTTTGTTTTTACTTTATTTTAATCTGTAAATGGCCACATGAAGTATCAATTTGAAATCCCTAGCGTTTCTATTGAGCGTAAGAATTGTTTTATTGGTTATGATCCACAATCTCATATTGGTGCTTATGAAAAAAAGTGCTAATTACAAAAAATACATGACACCATTACCAAGAACTTTCAATATTTATTAATTATTTTTACAAGGATGTGTGTAAACTTTCATGCCGTATTTGTTGGGAAGTTCCATTCTTTTGCAAGGAGGAAGACTGATGCAGTTTTTAATATGTTTAAAAACATTTAATGTAAGGTGTAACTTAAATTGTAGCTTATGACTTCTTGCTAGCAATTTTCTAAACGCCTCTAAAAGTGCACTGAAAATCAAAAATTCAGTAACATGTATTTTTCCACTTTGTGCTTTAAAAAAATTTAGTGTTATGGAAAATTGAAGGCAAAGGGGGGGGGGGGTAGGATTTTCCAATCATGATGTCAATAAGTAAGAATCAACAAAGATTATATCATATGCTAAATATTGATAATTGTTTTATAGCTGCATCATTTTCTTCCTATTTATAAATGGAGATAATTTTCTGGCAGATGAGATATTTGGATGTGGTAATAAAACTATTGAAATAATTTATGATAAATTTTAAAAATTAACTATTTTATTCTTTGAAAATGTCACCCACTTGCCATTCTACACAGGGTGGTTATTAGAAAACATGAATGAATTTTTAAACAATTGATTCTTACTACTCATATAAAAATCAAAACTATATATGTGAAAAACATGTGTATACATGTGTGTGTTAGTTTTTGACATTCGTTGAAGGAACTACTTTCTTTAAAGTTATTAATAAATTTCTTTAATAATATTAACTACTTTCATTGCATTTTTTTAAAATATAGAAATATAAATGTATGGAATACAAAAAATTCACCATTTATAACAACTTGAATATTGAAAATTGACTTTACAAATTTTATGTTCAGATTATGCATATGATTATATGAAATATTTTTTGACACACTTGCAAATGAACCCTTTTTTGATATGATTTAAATTCTGTGATGAAATATCAATGAGATTGGATGCAAAATGTTTCAAATGCATTTTGTTTTGAGTCAATGCTTGATTGTAGTTGCAAAGTTTTTTATCAGTTGAACAATTTAATTGCAGTCAAATCTGGATTGCCGGTCCTCTGATTTGGATAGCGCTGTTTCAGATTTGTAACGTTTATTTTAATTCTCATGTTCTTTCCAGTTCTTAGGCAGTTTTCCAGTTACTTAATTATTTTTGGTGTGGTCTTTCTGAATGTCCATATTGTTTTTGACTTATTTTATTATACACTGCTTAAATTATTTGTATTTTTTCTATATACAATTTGTTTTTTTAAGCTACAAAACAAATTAATTTTTATGTAGTCATAATTTAAAATTTGTTTATTCTTTTTACTACTACCGTATATACTCGTGCATAAGTCGAAAAATTTTTTGCAAAAAATGAAGTTGAAAGTTAGGGGGTCAACTTATACACGGGGCAGAATTTCCGAAAATTTTCCTTCAACAACTTTTGGGAAAAAAACACTCAAAATCGAGAAGATTTTTCCGATTCAGTCTAACTATTTAAAAAAAGACTCTAAAAAAGTAAATACTCATACATTCTACTGTACTTTTACATGGTTTGATTGCGAAATGAAGAATAAATGAATATAATAAACGACCGACGGCGCAAAAAGTGCGAGAATCGCCATATTAGCGAATTTTCTGATGGATGGTGTTTATCTTTTTGCAATGGAATATAATTCGGCTACATCGCAAAATTTAATAGATAATAATGCAAAATAAAAGCAAAAGATAGCAAAAATTGTAACGGCGAAATCGAACCCTTACAAAAACCGTGATCGTGAAATCGAACCCTTTACAAAAATCGCGATCTCAAAAATGGTCCCTTTTGGAAAAGAATGACAATCATGCTATTTTTACACAAGAATGCTCACTACATTTAATTTCCATTCTTTTTAAAACGTTTATATTCAACAACGTTCCCGGATCGGTCCCGATTTACAAAAATTGCGATCACAAAATTAACCCTTTTTGTGAAAGAATAACAATCGTGATGTCTTTAACACAAGAATGTTCAGTGCATTTAATTTTCCTTCTTCTCAAAACAGTTACATTCAAAAAACGCGGCAAAATGTTCCCGATCGTTTCAGAAAGTGCTATCTCGACTTATACACGAGTTTTCGATTTTTCTCGATTTTCCTTCAAAAAGTAAGAGGGTCGACCTATACGCGAGTATATACGGTAGGCATTTTACGATATATACAATTGTTGTGCTGCTTGTTTTGTTAATTGTTATAGCTTTCTTGGTAATTACGTTGTTGTAAATGTAGTTATTTTAATTTATTTTATTTATTTGTTTCCTATATTTTTATACTGCCCTTTTTTGTTCCCAATTTAGTCCCTTTTTTAAAAAGTTTTTAGGAATGTTTGCATATATGCATGCACGTTTTAATTATTTCATTATATATATAGTCAAAGCTCTATTGATAATAATCAAAATCTCTCAAAAATTACTTATAATGCCAAAATTATATCCCCTGATATTTATAATGAAATATTCTTTTCTAAAAAATCTAATTCGAGGATATTTTTTTTTAATCAGAAAAGTCCTCTGAAATTTACAAGAGTTGGAGATGTGTCTGCATTGAATTGAAATTGGCACCATTAGGCAAGTGCTCATCCAAGTCTAATACGATATGCACTTTGTACATAATATTCACTTAAATATGTTAAGTTAATAGCATCTGTGAAGCTTTTTTACCATAATCACTTTTTTAAAACGAAATGGAATACATTTAGTGTTTTAGTTTATATTGATCGCTACAATATAGTAAATGACTGATAGGTATGGGCACTCAAATAGAATAAACAATGAAAAGATAGACTTGCTGTGACACTTGCCTTAACTACCCGTTTTTGTAAAAATTTGATTTCAATGTTTGTGCCAAAATTGTTACATATTAATTTTGTTTACTTCATTCAGTTTTTCACGTTATACAGTTGTGAAAGTATTGTTAAAAATCATGAAATAAATTTCATGGGAAAAATGCGTCAAAAAGGAAAATGTTTGTGTTAAGATCCAGTTTTTCTTAAAAGTAAAGTTTTATGCAGGCGTAGATTTATCTTATAAAAAATTATTTTGCTCACTCATTCCACTGTTTTGTCAGAAGTTTAACGATGTAATACATATAAAATTAATTTAATTATAATACTTTGGCGTATTGTTTTGAAGAATAATAAATTATTCGACTCTTGTTTTTAATTTGAAACTAAATTTACTGATTAATAAGATATACTTAATTAATAATACTGATATACTTAATTTAAAAAAATTTTCTATTTCGACAAATGATTTTGTAAATTTCATTTAAAATAAAATGTATCAAGTCTTTTATTTCATTTAACTCTAATACCTTTCAAAGCATTTCACAATTTTTCAAGCCTTGTGTCTTTCTTTGTTAAAATCCTTAAATAAATGACGATTAGGTTAACATTTTTTTTTTTAATAACAACTAAAAATAAACATATCTTGAGCTTTGAAACTACTCCATTTTAAAAGCTTTTGTATAAACACATATGTTTTAGTCTATCTCAATTAACGCTGTAATACTAAGTCACACATGCCATTTAAAAAAAATCCTTCTATTTAAAGGCCTTAGTTTTCATATTGCGTACACTTGGTTCTTTAACTCTCTTAGCTGAATTACATTTAAAAATACTGTGAAAAAACTTAAGACTAGAACTATACACTTTATATATCTTAATGTATAATTGCTCTAATAAATGAAATGAAACATTTGTTCTTCATTAAGTTCTATATTATTTGTGCAAGTATACCAGAGCTGTAGTAGAGAAAAAATATCTGGGGGAGTTCAACTTTTAATTAGGGAGATGTTATGGCTGATGGATTTTTATTATGCCAAAAAAGAGCAGTTTAGATTACTTAGACAACTTTAACCTTTAGGAACCGGGCAGTATACATGTTGTACCATAAGCCTTTTTTCTTTAGAGGGCGGGGCTGAAATTTTAACTTAAACCCTTTGGAGCCAGGGATTTTTTCAAGGTTTCATACGTCTGGTACGACAGTTTATACCTTCTCTTTTCAATGGAAAAGAAATCTGGTTCAACTGTCGTACTACCTGGGTCGAAAGAAAAATTTCTATATGAACAGCCCGGATCCAAAAGGTTAATTGATGAATCAGATGTTTTATTATTAGTTATTTATTTGAAAGTGGTTTGAAACCAATCTCAATTAAATTTCTATTATTTTTATAATAAAAAATCATTTTGGGAGAACAGCATCCCCCACACCCTCTCTATAGCTCTGGCACATAAGTGAAACAATTCTGGTTGGAATAAATCAAATACTTGCATACAGAAAAGTTCATCTGCTTTCATATTATGTATACAGTTGAAATGTAGTTATTCTATTTAATTTGTACTTTTAGTATAGCCGAGTTCCTTGTACATAAAAAATCAGGACACGCAGTTTTAGTTTGCATTAATCACACACACACTTGGAGTATGAATGATACTTTCAAACTTTAAAAATGTTTAAGTTAAATTATTGACAATTTATTGACTTCCCACGTTCTTTATTTCTAAAGCATTATTTATTGAATAAGTGACAAAACAGTATTAGAAAAAAATTTGCCTCTTTTTTATTGATGTAAATATAATTCTTATGATTAATTTCAATTCTTTTTAAATTTTTAATTGGGTGGAATATCACTTTTCTACATTTTGTACATATTTCATAAAAGTTTTCATTCCTTTCTTTCACACCATTTATTCTTTTATTTTCCTATGCACTTTTTTTTTTTTTTTTTTTTTTGAGTGTTGTTTGTTCCTGGTTTTATGATATTGAAAGTTTGCTTCTCAAGCAAGATAAAAACATTTTTAATGCATTTTTTTAATGAAATCAAATAAAATATTAAATTCTTAGAAACACGTGTATAATTAGAATGATTGTGAGCTTAAATAATATTACTCAATTTTTATTTTTGAGTTTTATTTATTTATTTATTGGGAAAAAGATTTAAATCTTTTAAAATTGCTGTGTTATAAACCAAGTCATTTTGTTTCTATTTAATAAAGTCTATATTATAAAGTGCATGGATATGTATCCAAAACTAGTGCATACTTTTATTTCATTTTTTTTTTAAACACATTATTTCTTTGTTGCTTTCTAAAAAAAAATATTAAATTGTTTAAAATTTTTATTGAATTTTATTTCTTTGTTGAATATTTAATTACTTACATGTTTAATTTTTCTAGAGAAGACTTGAATTTCACAAATGTAATCATACTGAAATTTACCTTTGACCTGCGAATACTTTTAAAATAATTATGAATGAGAAAAAAAAATGGTTTGTGTTTTTGATCTTGCAATTTAGATATGCCATTTGCTACTTTTGGATTTAGATTATGCTGGTAATTTGTAGCTCCTTCATCTTTTTAAATGTTTTATAAATTTCTGTTTTTTTTTTTTTTTTTTTTTTTTTGATTAAATATACTTATGCATAATTTACATTTTTTTCTCCATTAAAAAGACTCATTTTATTTTATTGAGAAGCTTTAAAGGTAGCATTAGGCAGCTAATACATAACTTGTGTTTTCATCATTACAATTCTCATATATGACTTAGTTCTGGATTTAAGAATAGTATTGTGTAGGGTGGAGCAAGAGAGCCACTTATTTGTCTTAATATGATGTTTGATATTTATCTTACCCATCAATTTATTTTATCCAACTTTTATGTGGTTAAAAAACAAACTATAGTAAAAGTTGTTTTTTTTTCATACAGAATGAATACAAATGAAGGACTCAATTTGAAAATAATCATTTTTTGAAACTACTGCAGAGAAATGTACAAAAAAAAAAAAATCAGTTCAATGTGTGAAGCAGTGTAAGCATGTTGTGATGCATAGAAAGTTGTGATGCATATTTTATTTATTTGTGATTCATTATTCAAATTATCACATCCATCGTATCATAAATATTTTCCGAAACTGTGAGATAATTTTTTTCATTTATTCCGCTCTTAATGGATTTTTTTTTATCTAGAGATCAAAAGATGGATTTAATAATATTAGCTGAAGAATAAGCCCTTTCACCTACCCCTAGTTCAAAAATAATTGATTTCAACTAACCTTATACTACTACTCATCGAATTGGAATGGATAGTATGCTAAAAATACTCTTAAAAATATCATCGCGGAATGGAAATAAAAAATCTGTAGTTGAAAAAGAATATTAAGAATTTGAACAACAAGAAAATAAGAACTGAAAATTATAATTGCCAAAAATTAGTTTAAGTTTACTAATTTAGTGTTGTGCACTAAGTGTGTTTTATAATATTTTCATATTGTATTTGAATTGGCTACAAATACCAGCATTTTCAACTCTGAAATTCTTTATTTTTGTGTGTGGATTCTTTATTTTCGCATGTAAAGATTGCTTTTTAAGAGTGGTTGATTGTTGCCAGTAATTTTCATATTAAAAAAAAAATACTTGTTAACTTATATGTAAAAAAAAATATATTGTATATGATTAGTTTAAGAAGACAAATGTGATACATATACTATAAATGCATAAGTAAATATATAAACATATATATATATATATATATATATATATATATATATATATATATATATATATATATATATATATATATATACAGGGTGTCCACTCCAATCGTGGACCAATAGCTAATTTCTAAACCGTTAGAGATAAGCATATAGTTTATTTAGGAAAAAATCTCCAAATTATGAAAGGAATTTTGGGTCTATTCAATGTTTTTCAAAAAATCAAATTTTGAAAGAGTTACGAAATTTAAATTTTTATACAGCCCCCAGTCCTATCAATCATATTTAGTAAAACATTCTTGACACTGTAACGTTTAAAACTAAAAAAAGATCACTCTTCTACCACAAAAATTGACCGAGTTACAGGGTGTCAATGATTTAAATCAATTGATTTAAATCAGTGATTTAAATCGCGATTTAAATCAATTGATTTTTTTAAAAAAATCATTGATTTAAATCACTTTTTATTTTAATCCTTAAAAAATTCGCTTAGACAATCCCAATTTCATTATTTTTACCATTTTCTTTTAGAGCTTTGATTTCCATCTAATAAATAGAAAAGTAATCCTACTCATCCCCCCTTCACAGATGCTGGAAGGTTGCAGTCCAAATAATATGTATGCACAAATAGTGCTATTTTTTGTCTAATATGTGAAATAACGAAAATACATACAGGGGCAGGGCAGGTGTTGCAAAGAGTGAATTAAGGGGGAGGCGACATGATAGGATGTGTGTGATATACTTTCAGTGAAAAGAAAAAACAAAAACAACGAAACAGAAGATGAATTTTCTATGCCTTGTATTAGCAACTGGGGGGGGGGGGGGCAGTCTTTATTAGTGGCTGAAATGGAACATATTCCAGCTTTACAAAACAAAAGCAAAATAAAGAGGGGGGGGGGCTGAATGAAGTGAGGATTGGGTTGAGCTTCCTGCCCCATTTGATTTTTATCCTAGCTAGTAGACAGGATTATTTTCAGATTAGCTCCTAACACTTTTTTCTGGGTTTCTTTCTGGTGAAGCTTTACTTCAAAGGTGTTTTTGTATTTTTAAAAACTTAAAGGTAAGTTGTTCATAAATAAAAATTAATTAATAACTGAAGTTTCTAATTTTTTTTAAAAAAATCAAAAAAATCCGATTTAAATCAAAAAAATCTGATTTAAATCAAAAAAATCCGATTTTTTTGATTTTTTTAAAAAAATCATTGATTTTTTTACACCCTGCCGAGTTATGACGTTTTGAAAAATCAAGATTTTGCATTGTTTCATGACGTCATCGAGAGATCGCTTAACGGACCGTATGCGAAATCCTTCAAAATCTTAATTTTTCAAAAAGTCATAACTCGGTCAATTTTTGTGGTAGAAGAGTGATTTTTTTTTTAGTTTTAAACGTTACAGTGTCAAGAATGTTTTACTAAATATGATTGATAGGACTGGGGGGCTGTATAAAAATTTAAATTTCGTAACTCTTTCAAAATTTGATTTTTTGAAAAACATTGAATAGACCCAAAATTCCTTTCATAATTTGGAGATTTTTTCCTAAATAAACTATATGCTTATCTCTAATGGTTTAGAAATTAGCTATTGGTCCACGATTGGAGTGGACACCCTGTATATATATATATATACATTCAATATGTACATGAATGCTAAAAGAAATCTAATTCACATCCTGAATATTGTCTGGTTAAAATTTTGACGAGTAAATGAGAGAGCAATATTAAATAAAGTAAAGTATATATTAATATATATTCATATGTCATATGTCTTAGATATTGCTTGAAATTTAGAAATAATAAATTGTTTGAAAAATAATTTGTTTCTTTCTTAACTTTTTTTTTTAACATTTTACATAGCAAAGAAAAGTACTATTTATTGCGAGAGAAAATACATCTTATCTTGTTTTCTGTGTAATTGTTGCTCATTTTATTCCAAAAATTAAAAAGAAGTTGGTAATTCCAAACTTCATTATTTTTTTGTAATCTATAAGAAAAAGAATATTGTAAGCAGAAAAAGCTTTCAAACTTGGGCTTAAATTTTCCTTTCTTGGCCATACTCGAGTTCAAACAAGTATTCTTGTGAGGTCTGTAGACGTGTGCTTATATAGCATATCTTGCGTAACTATTAGACTGTATGCTGTAGGAGGTTTCAAGCCTTTATTATGGAGTGTCAATCTGAGATGCCAACAAAAGCATTTCTTTGAATTGGCATACAAGGATGTCAGGTGGTGCACGTATCAAATTGTTTCGTTGAAAACAATATTTAAATTGCATAAAACTCATTTTGTTTTAAATGAAGATTTTCTTAGGTTTTATTATTTTTTTATTACTTTTTGCTATTGTTTTAGATGCTTAAATAATTGTACGATAAATACAAAATCTGAAAGTAGTAATATTTTAAAATGCTATATTAATGTTAATGATATTGACAGGACCCAGGACCGGTGTACTGATGCAAAATGCTATTCCATTACTACTTTTTTTGGGCATGCTTTATTGTATTTATTTTGTCCTAATTTTTATTTTAACATAAAGTATTTATTGATTTATTTACCTTTATGTATCAGTTGCATGATAAAACTAAACAAGTGCGAAATGAGAGCAGAAATTTGGTTTAAACATTGCTTGGAAATAAATGCATTTTTTATAATTTTGTCTTCTAATTACAAGAATACATATGTGAACCATATTTTGTTAGAAAACAACATTATTACAATACAAATTAAAAAGTGCTTGTGCTGGAAAATTTAAGAGTGCACCTCTGATGATACCAAGACCTGTCAAGCAATCCATTTAGTGTTCTGGAGTAAATAATAAAGTCACACATCATTTATTTTCAAGCTTAAGAACGTAATTTCTTCTTAAAGTTCATATAGAAGTTATATTATAGTCCATTACAACAAAATTGTTATAAAAAATCCTCAAAATTATCTACAATTTTCACCCCAGTATTTTTTTTTTTTTTTCATTTATTTATTTTTAGTAAAAAAAACTTATGTATTAAATGAACATCATAGAAAAATTTTGATGAGATAATCATATTTTTAATGTAATATTAGGTTTTTTTTTTAAAGTCTAACTCACTTGCTTTGTTTTTCTTATGAGGCTTGAGTGGAGATTTTTTTTTTCTGATGTTTCACATAGTTTTAAGAATATTATCATGTTTTATGACTCTTGAAATGTATAAATTATTTTGGAGCCCGCCCCACCCCCCAAAGATCGATGACTCACCCAAGGCCGATTAGAACCTTGGCCTTGACTCACCTCGTTCAAATATTATTGGAGAGCAAACAAAAGTCCCTAAAAATGTCAATATCATTGTCTGTGTCATGCACTTCTACCCCTCCCTCGAATAATTAGCTATTTTTGTCCATCTTGCATCTTGTAAATACTCAGATGTAAAGGGTTTTTTATTTTATTATTAGTTTTTTTTTAAGCAATTCTGTATATTTTATTTTTGTATCTCAAATGTCGTGTAGGCCCTCTTTAAATTTGGCAGTCTGCCAACGTTACTCACCAACTGGCCCCCGGCTCTGCCCCCTCTTCGTTATGCGGGACAAGATGACGGTCCCGGTTAAACGACGAGTTGTGGTAGGTACGTGGAGCCCTGGAGTGTGAAGGGCCTCCTCAGAGCAGGTGGAGCAGATGGTGGCCCCAGCATGTCCTACACATACATACGCCAGCACACATAACACATGTACTTATTGAAATTCGTCATTGCGAAAATCGCAATTTGAATTCGGGGTGTCAAAATTCATTTTCCCCCCTTTCTTTTGACGTTGTTTTTATTTATTTTTTAATTTTTCTTTTTGCTTTAATCTGGGAATGAAAGATAGCTCTGAAATATCAGCCAATATTGCTTTTTGGACTAAGGCAGGGATTCAAGTGAAACATTCGATCGCACATTACAATTGCTACTGGAAATGAATTACATTAGAACGTTTCTTGATAAAAACATCGTGACGTCAGCGAGACGTTTGCCTATGAAAAACGAGCTAGATAAAACGTCACAGCCTACTTGGCGAATAAGAGGAGATCGCTGAGTGCTTGTTAGCTCTTATTGGCTCCACCCGTAGTGACGTCATGCCAAGTTAAGTTGATGATAATGTAATTCACTTCCAGTAGCGATTGCAATTCGAAGCGATCGCTGTGCTGTTTCACTTGAATCCCTGCCTTAATGTTGCATTCCGTTCTAAGGCAGGGATTCAAGTGAAACAGGCCATCGCAAATTAAATCGCTACTGGAAATGAATTACATTAGAACGTTTTTTTGATAAAAACATCGTGACGTCAGCGTGACGTTTGCCTATGAAAAACGAGCTAGATAAAAACGTCACAGCCTACTTGGCGAATAAGAGGAGATAGCTGAGTGCTTATGAGCTCTTATTGGCTCCACCCGTAGTGACGTCATGCCAAGTTAAGTTGATGATAATGTAATTCACTTCCAGTAGCGATTGCATTCGAAGCGATCGCAGTGCTGTTTCACTTGAATCCCTGCCTTTCACTACGGGTGGAGCCAATAAGCGCTCACAAGCATTCAGCAATCTCCTCTTATTCGCCAAGTAGGCTGTGACGTTTTATCTAGCTCGCTTTTCATAGGCAAACGTCACGCTGACGTCACGATGTTTTTATCAAGAAACGTTCTAATGTAATTCATTTCCAGTCGCGATTGTAATTTGCGATTGCCTGTTTCACTTGAATCCCTGCCTAAGAAGTCTTATCCTGGAAATGTAGGAAATGTAATCTAATATTGGTTATCAAGCAGTGAACTAATATGCAACTTATATTTTCAAGCATTTTTCATAAAATGTCACAAGGAATGAAATGAGCAACAGTGCAATTCGTGATTGAGTCTTTACTTCCATCCAACTAAGGCAGGGATTCAAGTGAAACAGGCCATCGCAAATTACAATCGCTTCTGGAAATGAATTACATTAGAACGTTTCTTGATAAAAACATCGTGACGTCAGCGTGACGTTTGCCTATGAAAAACGAGCTAGATAAAACGTCACAGCCTACTTGGCGAATAAGAGGAGATAGCTGAGTGCTTGTGAGCTCTTATTGGCTCCACCCGTAGTGACGTCATGCCAAGTTAAGTTGATGATAATGTAATTCACTTCCAGTAGCGATTGCATTCGAAGCGATCGCAGTGCTGTTTCACTTGAATCCCTGCCTAAGGCCCCTATATATACGAGCCGGCGCATCAAGATTAAGTTTCACCACTTTGGATCCAGCGCGTGTTTGTGTGTTTGAGTGGTTGTCTTTTCTGGCCAGTAATCGCGTTTTGGTAATTTTTCACTGTGAGCAATTATTAGCGGCACGTGGATTTGGCAAAGCTTAGCAATGTGCCAAAACTTTTTTTGGTAACCCTACTCCGCAACAATGAAAATTTGAAAGTAAAAGTTAAGGAATTGGATCCAAAGTGGTGAAACTTAATCTTGATGCGTCGGCCTGTCTATATAGCGGCTCTACATCCAACATTGCTCTGGATGCAGCTGACGTAGTCAAGTAATAAAATGCTGTTCGGATATTTCGTTGCGCGCTAACATCTGTCCTTAAGGATATTATGTTAATAATTTCATTAAAATGTACATTTGTTCATTAAAATATACAAAACTTCTTTTATTTATTCCTACCAACTTTTTTTTTTACTTCCATCCCCCCCCCCCGTTACGCTAACTGTATTTTTCACTATTTATGTTTCTGATAACCGCTAAATCTAAATTCGAGACGGAAAGGGAAATGAAACATCAGATACGAAAGAAAGATACTCCTCGTCTTCGTACTACTGAATGAAAGCAGGCAAATCTTACTTAAATTAATCAACTTTTGCAATAGAATAAGACTCCAACTTTGAAATGTAATGTTTTTTGTTCAGTTTTAATTGACAGTGATATAAAGTGAAAACTTATAAATCATACATTTTACATTATTCAATGGAACGTAAAGACCCTTTGAATTGTGATCAAAACTTGGAATTCATTAATGAAAAAGTATGATTGAAAATTAAATTCTTAACTATACCTCAATTTTTGACGCTAATGTTTTATGCTAAAATTTAATTTAAATACGGCTTACTACAAGCGTCATACAAGCTATTTGACTAACATTGTATGATTTTTGACTCTTTTTATGTTCAAAGCATATGTATATTGTACGTACAGGAGCCTCTTTCTGTTGTGATTCTGAACACTCAGGCAACCGATCAAAAGTGCAGATGATGGGGTCAGAGCCCGATCATTCTGACATTGGATATGGGGCACATTTCTATTTCAGGGCCCCACTCCCCTTCTCATATCAGTCATGTGCTACGAGTAAAGTGATTCGTACAATACCAGAATGAAATAAAAGTTTTGTGCAAAGATACTTGAAAAAAAATAAAATAATGTTATCAAATTATTAAGAGAAAAATATACGTCGACCTACGCAGTAAGGTTTTTTGTATTTAGGAGGCATTGGATAAAGGGGAGTTTGGGCCCCCCAGAAATCTAAGAGGAGGGGCTTGTGCCCCGCGTGCCCCTGCGGTAATCAGGCTCTGGATGGGGTGCAGTGGCGTAGCCTACGTTTTAGCCGTATGGGGCAAAAGCTAAACTCGTCGCCCCCTCCTCACAAGGAATGAAATTTAAAAACATTTGAATGTTTTTATGGCTTATATATATCTTGCTGAAAAAAGTACCCCCTCCCTGTCAAAAAATAAAAGAAGAAGGAAAATAACATCGTACAATCTTGAAGAAAATACGTCATTAAAATGATTTCTAATTTTTTTAAATGAATCATTATTACATTAATAAGCCTTAATGACTTTATTGTATTTTTACTGTTTCTCCTTCGTCAGATTACAATTTTCAAAATTTCAGCACTCATATGAAACATCTCCTTTACAATACAGCATCTCCTTTGAAAAAACTTCTAAATTCATAGCTTTAAGACATAGTTTTCAACTTTTAAATGATGTTACAGGATTCAGCTCCTTTTTTCTCGCAATGTTACTGAAAGTTACCTTAGGAAAATAAGTTGAAGATTTTGTGTGAAGCAGCATTATCCTGGAAAAGAAGTTTGCTACCTTCTATTTTCATCTATTCTTTAATACCTTTCAATTATAGAAATACAGTTGGGAATCAGGCCCGTCATTTAGGGGGGCAGGGGGTTCAATTGCCCCCCCCCCCGGCTTTGAGAAATCAATGTATTTACATATAAGTGGGCGTGGTTTTTGATGTTTTGATGTGAAATTGCATTGCGTTTGGACCCTTTGCCCCCCCCCCCCCTCTGGAAAAACTTGAAATGACGTCCCTATTGGGAATACGTGGACCAATAGTAATTTCTAAACCGTTAGAGATAAGCATATAGTTTATTTAGGAAAAAATCTCCAAATTACGAAAGGAATTTTGGGTCTATTCAATGTTTTTCAAAAAATCAAATTTTGAAAGAGTTACGAAATTTAAATTTTTATACAGCCCCCAGTCCTATCAATCATATTTAGTAAAACATTCTTGACACTGTAACGTTTAAAACTAAAAAAAAATCACTCTTCTACCACAAAAATTGACCGAGTTATGACGTTTTGAAAAATCAAGATTTTGCATTATTTCATGACGTCATCGAGCGATCGCTTAAGGGACCGTATGCGAAATCATTCAAAATCTTGATTTTTCAAAACGTCATAACTCGGTCAATTTTTGTGGTAGGAGAGTGATTTTTTTTTAGTTTTAAACGTTACAGTGTCAAGAATGTTTTACTAAATATGATTGATAGGACTGGGGGGTGTATAAAAATTTAAATTTCGTAACTCTTTCAAAATTTGATTTTTTGAAAAACATTGAATAGACCCAAAATTCCTTTCGTAATTTGGAGATTTTTTCCTAAATAAACTATATGCTTATCTCTAACGGTTTAGAAATTAGCTTATATAGTGTTATTGATTTGATTTATAAGGATTCTGATTTCGAATATGTTCAGTATTAAGTAGAGGGGTACCGAGTAGCACTTTAGCGGAGTAACGAGTACTCGGCCTTTCACACTATTTGCCCTAGTACCGAATTACCGAGTACTTGGTATGACTACAGTTAAAAATATAATAATTTTGATTTTTGGAATATTTTCATAGCATTTTTTATTTAAAATTTGGTTCTTAGGTATTGCTTTACCAAAAGTACTTACTATCTTTTTCACATAATTATCAAAATGAATTAATTTTCCTCCTACTATGTATTGTTATCACTTATCAAAAACTTGAATCTGCAAAATGATGGTTTAAAAAATTCATAATCTTAGTTCTCAAATGATTCAAATTCAAAATAAATTAGAGTTATTTAATGGCTTCTTATCATGAGTCTATGAATATTTATTTTAGGGATCACATTGAACTGTTCCTGGTCAAAGGTGAATATAACATAAACTAATATGTGGTATGGGAAAGATAGTTACACACAAATGCATTTATAAATTTATAACATAAAAAGGACAAAGGCTTTAGCTAACTTTTACCCTTGCACTGATTTTACTAGTGGAGATTTTTTTTTTTTTTTTGACTCTTACATAGAATACAGATGTATTTTGTGATAAAGCAATAGTAAATTTCTCAAAAAAAAAAAAAAAAAAAGAGCCTTGAAAAACATTTAATTTTTACAACTACTCAGCATTGTTTGAGTACCTGAGAAAAATTTGGCTGAGTACCGAGTACTTGGTACACCACTAGTATAAAGTAAGGTAATGAATGAATGGGGCTAAAAAGAACTTTTATATTGATGAGATTCTCATGTTATAATGGTTTTCATTATTCAGAGAGGTCATCCTTCTATAATCACTATGGTAGAAAGAAAAAAATTTACTAGTTAAAGAATGCATTTATTCCAGAAAATTATTAGTGCGTTTAAATTTGCTATGCCTACCTTTCAGCTTATTCTTTGATCTTTTGATGCCTGTTTCTCTTGTTAATTTTTTTTTTCTTTAAGTCTCGATTAGGGCATTGTAAAATGCTAGTGGTTCTACCTTAAATGTTATTAGTGCTGAAGTTATTTAAGAGAATGATAGTCGTACACATTTCTTTTTGCTATAGGAAGAATGTTTACCTATTTCATCTTACGAAGAACTGAAGGAATGGACACCTTCAGTTCAAAAGCATTTCACAGAACCTTTGTGTGAAAGAGTGAAAGAAAAGAATGGTCCTAAAACCTTAGTTTGCCATGACATGAAAGGAGGATATTTAGAAGACAGGTACGTGTCTATTCTCTGCTTATATTTTCTATACCCTCATATACTGTAAATGGTTTGCTATTCAAAAATTGTAGAAAAAATCAAAGTCTGTGTGTGCAAATTTTTTAGATAGTTAATGCTCTTGAAAAGTTGATCTCATTTTAAAATATGGAACTAAAAGACATTTCAAAATAAACTAAATGTTATTGCTCTGAACATTTCAGAGCAATAAAATTTCTTAACAACCTGAAATCTAATCTTCAATCTATATCCCTAACTAATTTTCAATTTAGGTGAGGTATGTGATCGAAAACTTTTGATTCCTTCAAACAACTTCACTTCACGCTCTAGGCTCCCCCATACCTATCACTTCTCGTGGCTAAACCGGGATGGATCCCCGAAGAGAGCTGTTTTTTTTATCCAGACCAGTAGCACCTGGTCCAGTACCCCCAGAGGTATTGATTCACTTAGAAGGCACATTGTGACAACGACCCTTATTTAACGTTGCCCAGCCACCATTATTGATGATGATGGATCTTTGGTCGGCTAGGATCGAACCCAGAACCCTCCGGTTACGTCCAACGCCTTCCCAATAGAGCCGTCATGGCCGTTCCTTCATGCAACTGTAGGATTATCTTTTAAATTTTGAAAAACAGCTCAACTGTTAAAAAATATCTTAGAAATTTTATCCTTGAAGGCTTGGTGTCTTCACAGCCAGTTGCAATGATGTTTCGAAGAGATTTCGATTGTAATTTTATTCCATGGATTATAGTCTTCAGATATAATGAATTTTAAAAATATTTTCTCTTTTCTTGTAAAAAATAGTTATGGTTCAGCACTGGCAGAATCAATGATTTACATTCTTGCATTCGTGAAATATACAAGATAGCATTATAAGCAAGAGCTTAATCGTAAAAAGCATGATAATGACATAGCTACCTACTCTCTGGATTCATTGTGGGGACTTCCAAGTTTTTGTGTCTTTTTTCAAGCTTCCTGATGAAGTAAATATGTTCCAAAATTTTCATAATAACAAAAGTCCCTATATTAGGAATTTTTCTGTGATTTGAATTTCAGAGAAAATATGCAGTAAAATAATCTAGATCACAAAAACTAAACCTTGCATAAACTAGCATGAATATTAAAAAATATAAATATCTTTGTATTTAAAAAATAAAACAATGTTAAAAACAAATGTGCAGGCACTCGTTTTGGTGTTGCAAGAAACACCTTCTTTAAAGCATAAAACGTGAGCTTATGGATATGAAGACATGTCAGATGTCTTTGCGTCCATAAGCTCACTTATCCAAAGGTTGGTTTTACCCAAAGATCAACAAACAGCAAAGCAAATTGCAAATGTAGTTCATTTTAGCAGCTATTTGTTTCATTCGTCCTGAATTACGAAGGTTCGACTGCATTTTCCTGTAAATGTACAGCATATTGATTCTATTTTCCCCCTCTTGTTTTGTTTTGTGACTTTGATTGAAAGGACACATACAGCAGTCTGCTTGTCAGAACCATGATTATATGATGTATATTATACTTTCCAGTGAATGTACACTATATCGACTCTATTCATGCCCTAAAATTGTTAATTATATCTCTGTTCTAAACACAGATTTTTGAATGGCTCCAGAAAAGAAAACTGCTACTATTTCATCCACTGGTCTTTCATAGATACATTCGTGTATTTCAGTCATCGTTTCGTCACAATTCCCCCTTGCACATGGATCACTGCTGCCCATAGGAATGGTGTAAAAATTTTGGGTAATGTATGTGTGGAGCATTCAAACTTTTATTTTGAATTTCATTGCATAGTTAAACATTCTCATGAATGTGTTTAAAATTCTGCCACTGAAATATTAAAGTTTTGATTATTTCATTTTCTCTTCCAAAATTTAAATTCCATAATATTTTAAGAGGAATATAATTTTTTTTTCGAGCTCTACATTTAGCAGTTAAATACTTAGATTTGATCAATAACTGGACATTGTTGTTTGGAACTTTAGTGTTGATGTATCTTTACTTATTCGTAATGATTTCAATTTAATGATGCTGATTCGTAATATGTTATGCATTTCCAGGAACTGTTATTACTGAATGGAATGATGGCGCTACAATGTGTGAGAAAATGTTTGCTGATGATGCATCAGTTCAGGAGTTATGCAGAATTCTGGTGAAAATTGCATCTCATTACCAGTTTGATGGCTGGTTGATAAACATAGAAAATAAGATACAGGTAACATTGTACATTTTCAAGGTTAAATCATATGTTTATGGAAATACTTCAGTCAAATAGCAAATTCTATTGATATTTATAGATCCTCACTACAATGAAAAGTGTAAAATATAAAAAGTTTTTTTGTGTTAAACTCAATGGATTGTATCAGAAACAAAATAAGTCTTAAAACAACTATAAAAGTACTTATAAATGTAGAAATCACAACATCCTCCGTGTGTGGGTTGATTTGTTGTAGATGTGTCTTTTTTTTTTTTAAGAGGGTTTCTTAAAAAGTGATGATTTTTACATTCAATCCTTAGCATTTGTAATGGCAATATGTAGGACTTGCTGAAGTTTGCACCAAATAAGTAACAACATTTCTTCATCTCAATTTTTTTGGGATCATATCTATTGTCTCTTTAAATTGCTTGAGGATTTCTTCACCTACATTTGCACTTTTGCTGCATGTTATAAAATACATTATGCTTCTTCTGTTTTAAAATTTTCAAACTAGTCATTACTCCTTTTGAAATTTAACCATCTCAATTCCTTACCTAATATTTTGGCTTCCTCTTTTTTCATTCAAACTTCTATTGAGTAGAAATTTTGCACTTTATTTTTGGTAATCAAAATAATTTAGCCTTTTTCTTTTTCCAGAGAATTGCAAGCTAATATTTGTTTCAAATAGCTAGTGAACAGCACCAGTGGGGAGGCAAAATTTGTCTAAAGCATGACTAATAATGTATTGTCTTCATCTGAATGGAAACGCTACGGTGACACACTATGTCAGAACGGATGACATAAAACAGCATTTAATTAGAAATTTTTACAATCTTACATTTTTCTATGATTTGTTGTAATTTAGAACTTTACTTGATTAATTTCCTTGACATTGCAGGCCAGTCAAGTATCTGCACTTGAAAGTTTTGTGCACTCCCTAACCCAAATGATGCATGATGCTATACCTCACTCACTGGTCATATGGTATGATAGTGTCCTTAATACGGGAGAATTAAAGTGGCAGAATGAATTGAATGAACATAATAGGTTTGTAATAATTTATTTATTACTGTGCTCATTTTATTTTTCAAATAAGAGTTTAGTTTGTTATTATGCTTTATATTTACTGAGGTGGCTTTTTAAGTAAATATGTGATGTACGCACTTCTTGACTCTAATAAAGTAAAAGATTTTATTTACAACCTATTTTACATGGACGTGAGATATTCGTCAAACATGCAACATTTTCTCCTTCATTTCATAACAATAACACTATTTGCCAATTTTATATTTGACTAAATTATAAACTTAACGCAAGTGTCCAAGGCTTTGCTACATTTACTTTCCTTTGTGTATGTTTGTCTATCTTGTGTGGAGCAACATTGATTTTATTTTCTTGTCCAAACACAGTGGCTTGCCTAGGGGTTGGCAGAAGTGACTCTTGCCACAGATACAGCAGCCAGAGGCCCCCTTTTGACCGATTAAAAAATAATATTAATAGTAAATGAAATAAATTGAAATAAAATAAAATAAGGAAATTAAAGAAATATATATATTAGTAGACAAATATTAAAGAGAAAAAAAATGTAAGAATAACAACTAGAGGGGAAAATGAAATATTTAGTGAGAAGGAACATTGGGTATCATTAAAAACATTTTAAAAAAGAAAAAAAAAGATTATCAAAGTTCAATATTGTTTTTAAAAATGGCAAATAATCAAAGTTTTCTGGACTAAGAATTGTTAAGAGAGGTCACATTGAGTCCCTGTACCTCCCATCAATGCAACAATAGGTGGGGGGCGCAATTTCTAAAATTTGACACAGGTGCTGAACCCCTCATGTATGATACTATCCAAACATCATTCAGATGTGAAAAGATCTTTTCCTGATTTGCATTACAATTACAGTCAAAAACTATTATTAATTTATGAACAAAATACTTGTGATAGTTTAGAATGCTGATTTGTGAAGTGATGTAAAAGATTTGAATTCAAATTCCTTACCTCGAATTATACTTGTTTTTATACACCAGGTGACAAAAAAAATTAAGAGGTATTGACTTCTTACATTCAAAATTGATAAATTTCGTGATAGTTTTCAAAATTAATTTATTTTCACCACTAAAGTTAGAAAAATAGTGGACATTGGTTTTCACAATCAAAGAGTGAAGTTTTTCATCACTTTCCTGAAAATTAACTTTTGTATTTTACAGAAATTTTTTCATCGGTTGCGATGGCATATTTCTAAATTATGGCTGGAAAGAGGACAATTTGAATAAATCCGTCTCTGAAGCAGCTGCTCGAGTAACCGATGTATATGTGGGCATTGACGTATTTGGACGTGGTTGCTATGGCGGAGGAGGATTTTCAACTGATATAGTTTGTATAGCTATTGCAGTGCTTTAACACTAAATAAATACAGTGGAACTCGCTTAATATGAATTGTCTTAAATCTTCAAATTTGTTTGTAGTACCCGTAAGCATTTTCTGTAGAAGGAAAGTTGAAGTCATGCAAAAATTAGAAAGTAACAAAACCCAATCCTCACTTGCCAAGAAATTTTCCCTCTAAAAATCTACTGTAGCCATGATCTGGAAGAATATTGATTCCAGTCTTTCTGCTTATGGAATAACATAAACGGGTATAAGAAATTGCAAAAAGCAGAAAGAGAAAATGTAGACTTGCTTTATGACTGAAAGCATTGACAAACATATTGCAGATTCTTTTGCAGTAGTGCAGAAAAAAGTTGAAGAGATGTATAAAAAATCCAAAAGTTTTCAACCGAAAGTAACGTCTTTCTTTCATGCTACGGATAAATAAAAAAATAAATTTTAATATGATTATTACTGAGTAATATATGGTTACTATTTCTAATACTTTATTTTATTACCATTTCCTTTTCTATAAATGAAGACATTATGCAATAATAATGTTTTATTATAGCATATTATCGAATTCCAACTATTTTTTTTTGGAATTTCAGATATAGCGAACCCCCGATTATAACAATCACTCAAGTCGGTCCATTGAGGGTTCGTTTTAGCTAGGTTTGACTATTTTCTTTCTTTCCATCACCAAAAAGAAAGATATTTGAGTATGAGGGAACGTCAATACTTGATGATTTTTTTTTTCATCATTATGAGAAACATTTGCGTTTTCAATTTGATAAATTCAGATTTGCTGTAGAAATAAAACTTTTTTTTCCAGTAAAAATTTTAATTTTCTCTAAATACCAAATATATAACTAAAGAAATATAAGTAAATAAAAATTTTGTATTTGATGTAAGGTTGTTTGTATGCTGTTTCAGACAAGAAATATTTACTTTTAACTTCTTAGATCACTGAAACTAACAGATTTTCTTTTTCTTTTTGTATTTCATCCTGAATTTATGGATTGGAATTTCAGTTCAGTTTTTTTCATAGGTAAAATTTTCTTTAGGCTGCTTCTGTTGCAAGAAAGTTTGGTTTATCTATTGCTATTTTTGCTCCTGGATGGGTATATGAAACTTTGGACCGAAAAGACTTCAAGGAAAACCAATACAAGTAATTTTTTACATAATATTCAATTTTTTTGTGATATTCTCCGAGGTTTAACTCGAGGAAAAGATGCTTGCTTTTAATTAAACGACATCAGGTGACAAATCAAGCTCTGAAATTGCAAGAGACCATAATAAATATCAAGTCCACTTCAGGACACGAACAAAAGGAATTGGTTGCAGATAAGGAAATTAAAATGTCAAATTTGCTCACTTCAGTAAATGTCAGAATTTGCTTGATGTAATGCAATACACTTTAGAACAAAATTAATTTATTTTGACAATTACAAAACTATTTTATTTTCTTTAAAACAATGCAATTCTTTACATTTAAATTCTGTGAATGAAACAACCATATGCCAAGTCTCCTTATGTTTTAAAAAATGTTTTTCATGTTTAGTTAAAGTGTCAACTATACTTGGAAACACATATTGATTAAATGAAATACAAATATGGATGGTATTATGCAAAAAGGAGTTAACCCACAAAACATAAAAAAATGAGTTATCCAACTCTGATGGTAAAATATGTTGCTTTCTACATTAAGCAAAAATGATTTAAGCCCTATCAGCGTTTCAAGGACTAATACAGATAACATTTTAACCCACAATCCTTGAATCTTCAGTATACCATTAAGTAAAAAACATTCAACCACTGAGTGAAGCTGCAAAACACTCATCCAACAGTTTGATGTTTGTAAGCTATTTTGCAACAAACACTCAACCAACTGTATCAACCCACATACCCACTAGGGCTGGGCAAAACGATTCGTTTAAGTGAACGATTCAGTTTCGATCCACTCCTCAAAATGAGTTCATTGTATCGACTCTTTCATTCTTGAACTATTTACTGAAAACATAGAACGTTTATTGTTTATAATTTATAAGGTAATAATTTAAAATATTGAGAAAAAAATCAAACTAAATCACCATTATGAAAGGAAGACGGGGGGATTTGTTGCAAACCCGAGATCCAAGAGTCGATCGGTAGAATCGATGAATTTATTCTGTTCTTTTTCTAGAATCGTTTACAAGAAAAGTTCAAAGGAATCTGTTCTCGATTCATCTTCCCACCTGTTGTAACTCACATGGAACCCGGAAAGCAGAAGGGTGGGTTCTAAGTTCTAAATTAGATATCTCATTACTGCAGACGTGATACACAAAAGTTCGACGCACGAATTAAAGGCGCTTACAGGTGAGGTGGCGGATTCTCTAAGAGAAGAGCATTCCAACCATACTTAAAAAGCAGAGACTTTGAGGGATCAAATGAAAAAGGATCTTGAATCTGCTAAAGAGAACCCTGAACTTTAACATTTGATCTGCAAAAAACCCATCCATTATCTAAACTGCCAACTGGTATTGTGTATTATAAACGGCAATTAAATTTCTACAACCTTGGCATCCATGTTGGTAGCACAGGAAAGGGTATCTTCAATGTTTGGCTTGAAAATGAAGCTGGGAGAGGAACCCAAGAGGTGGGATCTTGTCTAAAAAAATATATAATAGAACATGTCAATTCACTTGTCAAGCACTTGTTTCTATGGTCCGATTCATGCTGTGGTCAAAACCGCAGTATCAACCTAGCACTATTAATGATGCACACATTGCATAACCATCCTTCTCTTGAATCCATCACTCTAAGATTCTTGCTTTCGGGACATAGCTTTCTGCCTAACGATTCAGAGTTTGGAGATGTTGAGCGCTCTTTAAAAATCCAACAGCGCCTATACACAGACGTAGACTACATTAATGTTATGAAGGAGTGTAGGAGGAAAAATAAATTTGTTGTTAACAAAATAGAAAGACAAGAAATGGTTTCAATTCACAAATTATTGGAAAATACTACAAACAGAAAAATCGATTCAAACAAAGATAAAGTGAGTTGGCTGAAGACCCATGAGATCAAAATTTTGAAAAGTGAGCCCTTCAAGCTCTACATGAAAACTAACACAACAGAAGGAAACGTGCAGATAATAGATATAGAAAAAAAAGAAGAAAGGTCGACAACACAAGTTGTTTAAAGATATACAGTTGGATTTCTTTCCTGGCCAACGGGTAAACCACTGTCAAAATAAAAGATCAAAGACCTCAAAGAAATTTTGAAGCTGGAACCACAAAACTTAAAATATTTTTATAATTTCTTGAGAACTGCTCAACAGGGGGAATTTTCAGATGATGTTGACGGTTTTGGAGTTTCAAATGTGGACTTTGACATTGATGAAGATGAGGATTAATATCTTTTAAACAATTTTAATTATTTCTGAAAGACTGATTTTTTGTACAGCATTTTTTTTATCAATAAAACACATGATTCATCATTAATAATGTGGGTTACCTTATTTTTTTAACCCTCCATTCCTTAATAACCTATAAAGCAAAAAGCATTCATCCAACATTTTTATTTTTTTATACAGAAACACTTGAAAATTTTTGTTGAAAAACACATGAGAAAATAAATTTAAATATTGCGTTCATGGTAACATATCATTAGTATATTGATATAGAGCTCATGATTTGCCAGAGTTTGTTGACTTTGAAGCCCATTATCTCAAAATCAGGTTTTTGTGGGTTGAGTCGTTTTTGCATAACACCATCCATATAGTAAATCACTTCTGTTTTCGAGAATTTTAATTTAGTGTTAAGTTTGCCAGCTTTAAAACTCAACCGCTTTATAAAACCAAATGTCCTCAAAATAGGTGTGATTTTGATAAAAGGCAGGCACTGTATGTGGTTTGAAAAAGTTTTTTAAAATTTCATTTTTGGAAAGATTCAAATTAGAAATGAGTGAAGTTGGGCTATTTTGGAGAAAAAAAAATTATGATTTTCAAATAAAATAAAAATTATTAAGGAAAACTCCATTGAAACTAACAACCAAAAATTATTTTCTGAAATTGACATCCTCAAAATAAAACAAATATTTAAATCATTACCAACTTTCTATTTTTTTTTTTTTTTAAAGAAAGAATTAAATGAATCTAAATTGAACATTGAACTCTTTTGTTACTTGTATTATTGAAAATATTTAAATTGTTAAAACTTTTTTTGTCTATTGCTTTAGATTTTGGAACACTTTAACTGAACTTTGTCCTGTGAGAAAATTTCAAAAGTTGCCTTATTATTCATCTTTTTGTCCAGGATTTGGCAAAAAAATGTTTAGAAATGGAAAAGTTTGTATTTTTTGAAACCATTTTAATTTATTAAAAAAAATAAAAAAATTTCTTAATGTCAAGAATTACAACTAATGCTTTATTTTAAAAATGATAGTAAATGTTGGATAGGTCATTTCAAAAAAAAGTTTGTCTATTTGCCCTTTTTTTTTTTCTTCATACTTGAACTCGGTACTTTTACTGACAAAACAGCGCTTTTCAATGAGTTACAGTTGCAGAGCTAAAATATTCATTATGTAAAACATATCTTGATCCAACGTGGCTATCAAATCATCCACATAAAAAATAACCTATTTTCAGTGCACTGTGGCTCAAATTTGCCACCATCAATTTTCTTTCTGTAAGCACCATTACAAAGAACATATTTTCTCCTATTAGATTACTTTTCTAAGGTTCTTTCAGTTTACGATGAAAAAATGAGCTTGAAATATTGTTTGTCCTAATGAGAATAGCTATATTTCGTCTAAGCTTGCAAAAAATTTGCTTACCCTGGAGCCTGGAGGAATGAAATTTTGGAAGCTTAAAGTATTTTTCGTTGTGTGAGTTTAAGTACTTTTATGTAACACACATGCAAACTTAAAAAAACTCAAGGGGAATTTTTTTCCATCAAGTAAATTTCTGCTTATTGAAAACAGGCTATTTTTGATGCCTCTTTTTATAATTTGCCACTTTTGATAAAAAGATTTTTTATGGAATTGATATGTAAGCCTGACAACTATAAGCCATTGAAAACAGCTTCAAAAAAATAAAAGTAAAGTACTAGCTTTTTTCTAAGAATGAGTTTTGTTCTGAATTTATGATAATCTACTATCCAGAAAAAAATATCATCACCGAATTTCGCCGAGAGCTTACATGTGTGCTACACAAAAGTTAATGAGTTTATAAAATGGTAGAATGTATTAACAACAAGTACTTTCAGCTCCCAAAATTTCACACTTTCAGTGTAATACAATTTTCATCCAGTTTAGCTTAAACATGGTTATTTTTTCCACAAAGCTCCTCAGACACTTTGGACCCTTTATTTGAAGAATTCTAATTCTTCAGGATTTAAATCTTCAAAATTTAAAACTTGCATTTATTAATTTCACATTTCTCTCTGAAATTTCATAAAAATCGCAGACGCTCATGTGAGATCACTAGGTCACTTGACATACCATGACTTTAATGTGAAAATGGCTCATATTTGGATGGGTGGCAAGGGTATGTGGTGCAACATTTAAAATGTCTGGACTTAAAGCATGTTTCAAATTCACTGTTTTAGATAATATTTCTGCAAATCACCTTTATCATTTAAAATTGTCCTTTTCAACATCAATATACAGCATAAAATAGTCTGTGCAACAAAAGACTATTGAATGAGTAGATCAGGGGTCGCCAAACTTTTAGGCCTACAATACATTTGTGAAAATTTTTGACACCCATGGGCCAATACACAGAAAGCTCACTATACACATTGTTGTTCAGAAGCCCAGGCATTTTTCTTTTTTAATTTGAAAAAAATGAAATATCTAATAACTACCTTTGTAATTAAGCATTAAGGCATTCCTAAAATTTAAAACAGTTTAAAAAATTTCAGTTTTCATCTACTGATTGTCAAATTTGTATTTTAACTTTAAATATAACATTCATTAATCAATGGGTTGAAAAACTATATTAACCAAAGTTACTTAAAAATTAGCTTATTTTAGTAGCTACCAATGCTATAACATTTAAAATTTCTTACTAAATCATCATAATTTATTATGCCTGAAAAAAAATCCATTCATTACCTATTAGAAACATTTTGTATAATTTTATATAAAAAAAACTTTTGACTTAAAAACATTTCCCAATATGTTTTCCCCTCCAATGCCAAAATTTATCTAGCTTTTTATTTATTATTTATTATTCTTGTTTATTATTATTATTATTATTAATTTTCACTGGCTTGATTTCTAATTACACAAATCACAGAACATTGTTTTAACATGGCATTTTTTAATGTTAGATTAAGACAGAATACAAGAGCTTTACTACTTGATGTCATTGAATGTGTTGACATTTCATTTGTCCTAATATGTGCAATTAGAAACTTGAAAAATATAAATACATAAGAAATTCTCACAGTGGAGTTGAACATACCTAGTAAGTATGACTTACGGACAATTTTAGGTGTTTGCCGGCTAGTCGTGCCCGCGGGCCCTAGTTTGAAGAGGCCAGGAGTAGCTTCTTGCCTGGTTTAAAAATTGTGTATAAACTAATGCTCTTTTTGTAAAACAGCAGTCGAAAACCTTTTACTGTTAAAAAGGAGTAAAAATAGACTGTGTTAAAAAGTGCTAATACAGTCGAACCTGTTTATCTCAAAAACCTCTCTATGTCGAAATTTTTCAATTTCCCTGCTTTTACAGTATAAATTTAATGTTTTTTTTCCCATGTTTATCTCAAATTTTGACGACTTTCATTTTTGAATTTCATCTCCAGCCACCATTTTCAATGGTATAACTTGGAGACAAAAATCATCTTTTGCACAATCATTCAAAGACTATGTTCGTACTTAAAGGTATGCATCAACTTACTACCGATATAGTCATCATAATTAGTAAAGCATGGACTCACAACACGTACAGTAAAATATTCAATAATATCAATGCAAAACAATCTATTAAATATTTGACTTCTTTCCAATTGCTTATTTTTGTGCATTTTATCACAACCTCTGTATCTCAAAACCTCCAAATCTCGAATTTTTCTTCTATCCCGTGAAATTCGAGATAGACAGGTTTGACTATATATACATTAAAAAAAGTTTAAAACTCAGTAGACAGCTGTTTCGGGGCTATAAAACGCAAGCCGTGCATAAAAAGAAAAAGACAGGTTCACATGCACAAGACAGTCAAGTGAACCGTTACTGTCTGTTCACTTGACTGTCTTGTGAATGTGAACTTCTCTTTTTCTTTTTATGCATTGATGCATAAAAAGGCTTGCATTTTATAACCCCGAAACAGCCGTCTACTGAGTTTTAAACTCTTTTTAATGTATATATTTGTACTTTTTAAAACGTTGCCTATTTTTATTCATGATGCTCTTCTGTTTCAGGTTATTAGTACTGAGCCTTGGTTCAACTTAAGTCTTCAGCAATGTCAGCCTACCTTTCATTATACTCACTGTAGTCCCAAAACTGGGGTCATCAGACTGTACGAAGGAGATGCATTCAATGGTGGATGTTGTCTTAGTCTATCTGGAGTTGCCAACTCTGAAGGAGAAAGCCTATGCTTTCAGTAATATGCTTCATTGGCTTTTTAATTTTTTTAATTTAATTATAAAAAGAATGACGTCGGTTATTTCAATGCGAAACAATTTTGTAATTAAATTGGTGAGTACAAAAACAACATCTGTCACAAAAATTTGAAAATTCTTTTTTTGTAGAAACAAGCTGTGGGAGGTAAGATGCGTGTTGAGGTCGAAAATGACATCAGTCAGGTTACTAATTCGAAAGATGGAATGCCTGTTGTTTGAAAGTTGACCGTAGAAACCATGCTAGAATTCAGACGGTTTTTTCTCTCTCTTGAAAAATTTGAAGTTCTGTACTGACGTTGCTTATGCACTCACCGATTCAATTCGTAGTAAAAATGTTTTATGAAATCATCTCTCATATTAATGAAAAAGTTTTTAAGCATTTGCTTCTTGATAAGCAACTAATTGGAAAAAAATTGATGTAAATATCAGTCTCCATTTTATGTATATTAAATAATCGATGCTTTTTAACAATTCAAAAGAATGGGTGCATGTAGTTTGTTCTTATATGTGCAGGAGCGCCCTGAACTTAAATTTTTGGGAAGGCAAGAAATTCTCAGTTGCGGATTAGAACTCCAAACTGTGTCGGATCATAAAATATGGGTGTGCACAAATAAGTAAATTAATAAAGAATAATTAACAGGGTTCATTTTTGTCCTACTTCTTCCTACTAAAGTAGGAATTGTCCTACTTTTTTGCTAAAGTTCCTACTTTCCTACTTTTTAACAAAAAATTCCTACTTTTTAGCTTGATTTTCCTTTAGAATTTAGCTTGAATTTCCTTCAAAAGTCGAAATTGATGTGATTCCAAGAAGTTTGCAGCACATGAAAATTGAAAAATTTGGAAAAGGCTGTAATAGGCACCTTCTGAAAGAATGGTGTGAAAAGAGTCCCAAGTCTAATTCCGAAGCTTATTGTAGGTTTTGCAACAAAACTGTCCGCTGTGACAATCGTGGACTTAGCCAGCTGTTAAATCATTCAAAACCGAAGATTCATGTTCTTTCGGTCAAAGATATTGTGGAGGGCAGTCAAATGACTTTTGAAACATATGGATCAGTATCAAACAAGTCAACATCTTCAAATCATAAATCTCAGTTATCCTGTTCTTCCTTCAAAGAAAACACTACATCGAGGGTGCATTGTTATGCCTTCTTATGAGACTTTCAGAATTTCATTTTGCCTTAAGAAATTGAGGAATTAATTTTCCTTACTCGTACATGTCTTAAACAATGTTCTTTTGCTTTTAATGGACAATTTTACACTATGTTAGATGGTTTGGCTATGGGTAACCCACTAAGCCCCATTCGTAGTGATATTTACATGCATTATTTTGAGGTTGAGTTGTGTTCCAAAAATTACAGTTTCAATTTTACATTAGATATGTTGACGACTGTTTTGTTCTAATGGACATTAACCAGTTCCATAATGACGATATTTTATCCGTTTTAAATGCTATAGATCCTCATATTCAATGCTCTTGTGAGAAAGAACAGGATAATTGCATTCCTTTTCTTGATGTTCTAGTTTCTCATACAGAATTCGGCTTTGAAGCTACCGTTTATCGCTAACCTTTTGCTGTCTCGTTACCTCCTCATCGACTTTCATCTCACCCTCCTAGTCAAAAATATGCTGCATTTAATTCTTTTGTTCAGCGTGCTATTAATCTTTGTTCTTCACCGGAACTTCTTAAAGCAGAACTCAACTATCTTAAAGCTGTGGCTCTTGATAGAAACTGTCCTCATACTTTGATTGATTCCATTTTTAAAAAACTTTCTAACAAATCCGAAACAACTGTTGTTAAGAGAACTTTCATTAGAAAGAATTTGGTTGTTTTGCCATTCTTTCCCTCTGTGAGTTATCAGGTTGCTAAGATTCTCAAACGTTTCAATTTCCAGGTGGTATTCTCCCCTACGAATAAACTATGTTTCTCTTCTCTTAAAGATCCCATTCATCCTCTTAACAGTTGTGGTGTTTATAAAATTAATTGCAATTGCAATCTATCTTATATCGGACAAACGCGATGTGCTTTGAAATTCCGCTTAAAGGAACATCAGAATTATGTGAAAAAGCAACAATTGAATAGGTCCAGTATTGCGCAACATTGTTGGGAAAAGAATCATTCTTTCGATTTTAATTCTTTTCAAATTGTCCAAAAATGCCCCAACCCATCAGATCTTGATTTTTGGGAATACTTCAGTTCTGACTTAGTTAACAATCTCAATGCTATTCCTTATTTTTCTGCTGTTTGGCGTCCTTTTGTATAATTTTGCCTTTTCCCTTTCTAATTTATTCCTCTGATTTTGCTGGCATTTTTCCTATTTTCTACTTGACTTTATTTTTGTTTTTTTTTTTTTTTTTTTCATTTACCAATTCGCTTTCTTTCATTCTGCTCTTCTTTTGTTCTTGCGGTTAACAGTTTAGCTTGGTGTTTTTTATTATGTTAGCCTTTTGGCTTATCGTGTCATCAATCGAATTCTTTCTTTCCATTTCGTACCTAGTAGAAAGCTTCGGTTCAATCTTTATTTTCCCATTGGATCTTTTTTCGGCTTAAAAAAAAAAATTATTGGTGTTCAGGTAATCCGCTATGTTTGCTTTTTAAGCTGTTCGCTTCTGTTTCCGTTGCTTTTGTTGGATGTCTGTGCATCCATAAGCTCACAATTTTTTTGCATTGAAAAAGGCGTTCCTTGTAACGCCGAAACACCTGTCTGCAGTATCCCTGCTTATTTGTGCCTTCTTAACGTTGTAATTTTCTCTACAGTCCGACATTGTTTCTAATTATTTTGCATGTATGACATGTGCTGGCAAGGCAAAAGTATGTAAAGATCAATTCTATTTTGATGATGTTTTTTGAATTTTTTTTTTTTTTTTTTGATTTTGAAGTGTTCACATTTTTTTATTAAAATACTTGTCCTACTTTTTCCTACTTTTTGTAAAAGTGTCCTACTTTTTTGTGAAAATCCTACTTTTCCTACTTTTTGACCGTTTAAAAGCGCAATGACCCTTGAATTAACTAAGTATGAACAAAACGTTGATAAAAATTCTGCGTCAAAGCGTTAAACCAAGTGAGTTATATGCTTGGTCTGCCACTAAATTTTCTGGTTTTTATTTTGTGCAATTTATTTTTGCTCGATTATGATAATTTATTCTAAATTGATTTTATTCATTTATTTTAAATTGATTGCAGTCCTTACATCTATATTATTAAGTGGAAGAGTAACATTTGTTTTACATAATTTTTCCTCTTTTTTGTTTCAGGATTTTATCTAGCCATTTTGTCCTAGAAACATCTGTTGTTTTAAGTTTTGTTTTCAAAATGTTATCAGAAGATATTGATGTGTCTTTAATGCTGAATATACAGTCTGGTGCTGAGAAAGATAAATTATTTTTACTGAAAGGAAATGCTGAATTATCTTATTATTCAGGACAAAAAATTCTTCCAACATGGCAGACCAAGCTATTAAATTCAAATTTCAGACTGAAACCTTGTGACCCATCATGGACTAGAAGGTATAATATATACATTTTGATTTATACTTTTTTTGCATGATTTTACAGTAACCTTCTTGTATTGTGATAATTATATCAAAGTTATACACTACTTTTATAAATACAGGGTGTCCGCGCATATGGAAAGTCATGGATTTCAAATATGATCGAAATTGGTCATGGAAAGTCATGGATTTCAGCGAAAAATGTCCAAAAGTCATGGAAACTGACTGTTTATCATGGATTTTAGCGCTCCGGACCGATTGAAATATTTCCCGCGATCTCGGAAGAACGAAAACACTTCCGCCGTCATTCTACTTCGTTATTGGGTGCAATCTGATTTGTCAATTACAATTTCCAACAAGTTGCATTGTGTTGACCAATCAGATGAATTCTCAACGTTAAAACCGTGAGCGGCGAATTTTGTGTAACTGCGCATGTGCGCGGACTCCGTCATCTGATAAAATATGACCTTGAACGACAAAAAGATAGACTCGATGGTTTTTTCCCTGGCATAGACAGATTTGCCTTTTACATTTGGTCTCCTCCCCCCCCCCTACCCGCTTCATTTGATTCCTTTTTCTTTTAAAACTTGTTTGAATCTTTTTCTTTCGAGGAGTTTTATGCAAAAGAAAAACAAATTAAAAAACAATGTTGAATTTTAAAGAATCGTGTAGGTGGGGGGGGGGGCAGGAACTCAACGAGTTCCGTTTTGAAGTCAGATTTCGCCTCACTCATATCAGGATCTAAACTTACAGTAAAATTTATGGACAGACAATTCATTGCTGCACGAAAGTACGTTTGAGGACAAGCACGGTGGGAAGGAGGGTGTCGGTAGGAAAAGATCGTTTTTTGACCTCAGAAGCGAACGGACTTCTGTTGCTGTGAAACGCAGTCGCCATGTTTGGTCATTTGCTTTGCAAGATAGAATATTAAGTGCATAATTTTCCAAAAACAAAGCAGAGTTCGGTTTTTTTTTTTTTTTTTTTTTTTTTTTTTTTAGTCATGGAAAATAGTTTGCAAAAGTCATGGAAAGTCAGGGAAAGTCATGGAATTGAAAAGTCCAGGTTGAGCAGATACCCTGTAAATATGCTCAGTCAAGAACTCTTGGGTTTGTTTTTATATTAAAAACAAAAGGGAAAAACAACTTAATCAACCTTTAGATAAGACAAAAGACAACATTCTGTGACTGGTAATTTATATGAGTATTTTCTGTAGCTGTAGCGGAACAAGATCCGAAGTATAAAATATTGCTTTGAAGTGGGAAAATATGTTACTATAATTAATTTGTTGATAAAAACAATTTAATAAGGAGGGTATTTTAGAATAAATTCATACTGTGTTAAAGTGTGTTACTTTAAAATAGACACATCAAGGTCACAAATTTTGCCTTCTCTCCATGGAAACTGCTGAGACAATTCATTTATTTTATGTTTATTGAGTTAGGTTTCCATGGAGATGATGCAAAATTTGAGACCCTGATACGCCTATTTTAAGGTAACAGACTATAATTCATAAATAATATATGTAGAAAAAGAAAGAAAGAAAAAACAGTCAAGCATTTCCTAAAAATTTTTAACACACCTTTCTATGAGGTATTTTTTAATATATACTTCAGTCAAAAAAGAAGTTGATATTTTGATTTTTTCCTTAACTGGTTTTAAAATTTAATTAACATTTTTCTCAATTTAGATTTTTTCATATGATTCATTTCTTGTTCTTTATTGATGTTATAATAATCTGCTAAAACCCCACATATGTACACTAAGAAAAAAAGTGCTTATGCATAGAATTTACTGCCCCCCCCCCCTTCAAGTTGAAAGCATAGCCTGTAAAATTAAAACATGTTGTGATGAACTTACAAAAGCCAATCAATATTTGAATTGTTGTACATTTAAGGTGGGTCTAATAGCATATACATTCCATGCTAACAGCTCATTTTAGATACGTTGATTAGATAAAAATAAAATTACAATGCATAACACTTCTCAATATTTAAATGTTGTACAACAGGAACTTTTAAATCATGTCTGCAATATTTTTTTCTTTCTTTTTTTTTTTAATTTGCACATTGAAAGATATTATTAGAATTTGGTCAATTGATGAAAAAATACTGATTGTTTCAGAGTGTACTTGCTGGAATTAGAAATGTTTAAAGAATGCGTCGTTGAAAGTCTAAGTGTATGTGTTAGATGCTTGAAGCCATCTGCTGATTATCCCATTTCGGTGCTTGTAGGTGAAATTGAGGTATGTATGTACATTTTCACCAAAGCTGTCTGTAATTCTGTATTGATATAACATAAAAGATTGTTGATTCAGTTTTGTTTAAAATAGTGAGGAAAGTATCGAGTTTTGTATTTGACTAAAATAAATTCAAGAATTTTACTAAAAAAATTGTGCTTTTTAAATTTGCTGTGTTACATTCCAAACTAATTTACATTATTAGTAAATATTCGGTTATCAGCATCTTAAGATCATAAATATCTATAAAAGTATTAAAGATTTATATGAATTGTTTACTTGCATTTAAAATTCTCATTAATTGAATTTCTAATGTTGAAAATTATGCCCATTTTAACATGTTCAAAACTTATTCTTATGCAATCCTATTTCTTTCTTTCCCCTCCCTGTCAATATCATATCTTCCAAGGTAACTAACTATACTCGGTTACTTTAAAATAGGCGTATCAAGTTTATAAATTTTGTGTCGTCTCCATGGAAACCATACGAAAAAAATACATTTCCACTCTTTTTTATGCATTGCCTGTTGAGCCATTTCATTCATTTATTTTTTTATCGAAGTAGGCTTACGCTTTTATTTATATCCTTATGTTTCAGTTATTTCTCAACGTTTTCTAACAAATCTAGCCATGCATAAATAAAGCAAAAATGTCCAAGAAAAAGTTGTGTTTTATTAACATGGATTTTTCAATAGAATAATAGTTTATGCATAAAGCAATTTTGACTGTTTGCATTTAACCATTGTTGCTAACTATGACAAGCACCAGGGGAAAAGTGCAGAGAGTGGAAAATTAATTTTACTTTGAGCCTCCCGTTCTTGTTACACGGGGTATAGGTAACCGAAATCTATCTAGTTAGAACACAAGTTTACATTTACACTTTTTGCACCTGTAAAGAAGTGATCGGAGCAGCTTTGTTTGGTAGTAAATCAGAAAAAATATTAGCATTTTTTTCTTTTTAAAAAATAATTCTTATGTTTAATTCTTCATTTGTTAAATTAATTTTGTGTGATACAATATGTATTACATCTTTTTCAAACATTGTTATCGAAACTTTCCTAAATTGGATAGCTATTTGCTTACCCAGACTGAAACATTTCCCCACCATCTTAGTTAATCAGGATTAGGAGTATATTTAATTATTTATTAAAATCTGTAGTCATGTAAAGGATATTTGCAGGAAATTGACATGGTCTCCTTTATTTTAATTATATCTATTATATTCATTTTCCGAGTTTGTGTTCAAGCTATATTGCTGTGGATTTTGATATGTATTTAAAGTAACTATTAAAGTAACTATTATAAGTTTTTCAAACAGGAATTTAAAAATACATTAGAAATTACTGTTAACATAACAATTGTTTCACTGTTGAATTTCCATCTTTTTCTTTTTATTTCAGGTTTTGCCTTTTCTCAAAGTGTTTGATTTTCAGTGTAAAAATGTATCGTGCACGAAGCAGAATGATATGATATTTGTTAGTTGTACGTTAGAGTGGACTGAGAGTTCTTCCATATATTGTTCTGATATATATATAACTGAAAATTGTAAAACAAATTTTTTATGTACAACCAACCAATTTTATTATAATTTTAAGCAGAGTTTTAGTAGTTCACTTGGTTACATACACTTTGAATTGCACCCACATAGCAATGGAATTGAGCATTTTGAGCCTGTTACCTCAAGACTTTCGCTGACATCTTGATGTATTTTCACTGCAGTACCTTTAAGAAACATATGGAATCACTCAAGCATGGTATAAAAACACATTTTATGTGACTAATCAACAACATGCCAATACAACTTGAAATGTGTCACAATTCCAATTTTAAAAATTTGTAAGTTTTAAACAGCATGTTTCAAATACAAATTCGATGACCAGCAACAAGCTCTGGGCCCAACAGGGCTGGTCCTAGTCAAATTATAGACCCCAATGAAGATCAATGGCCCTCTTTAAACTATCTACTCCCTTGCTCCTTACCGCCTCTTCTGGTAAACTATTCCAAGTTCCCACTACTCTGCTAAAACAGTAATTTTTCCGAATTTCCAGGTTAGCCTGAGATTTAAACAGCTTATAACAATGAACCCTTGTCCTGCTTTCCGTGCAAAAATTTAACCCCATAACATCTTAAACAACAAGTTTCATACAACAAGAGATTTTTTTTTTGTAACATCTAGATTAGAAATTCAAACTTTTAGCTGCCAAAACATTTTCACTTTTTTTTTTTTTTTTGTAAAAGATTTATAGTTGGAAAAAACCCAACCTGGCAGTTTTTGCATTGCTATGATTGGAATCTGCATAGCCTTCATAGTGTTGCCAGGTTAGGTTTGTCCCGACTATAAGATGGTTGTGCTGTAATGATTTCTGCACCTTTTGTGAATCATAGAAAAGATTCAAGATGTCCACGATCATTTGTGAGTTCAAACCCTACAATCATATTTAAGCATTAACTTTAGCCTCAAAAAAATAAATAAATAAATAGAATAATTGCCAAAAGATGATCTTTTAGGAACCAGATAAGCATATCTCACTGTCATCTTCTCCCCCTTATCATTTATGTAATGAATGACCTACACTTTTTGCCTTCTCATCATTTTAAGGTTGATGTAAGAGTTTGTATATTTGTTTCCAATCAAGAAAGCCTTAACCTACACTCATAATTTTTTATTGAGCATTTATTGATTTGAAAAGGTGGATATCCATAATTTCTAGCTTTTGCCATACATACATACATGTGTGTGAGAAATAGTCTCCGTTAGTAACCAGTTTTCTTACATTCTCAAAGTTCACTTTTTATGCCTTTTACCTTTTTGCGTGAAGAGAATGTCTCTGGCAGCTGCTTAAAGGAATTTGATAACAGTATAGCACTTATTTTAATCTGTATTTGTACATCAATATATTTACCTCCGTTCATAATTATCGATCTCAATGACTATCAGTCTTTGTATATTTTCATATTTATCTATCTATCTCTGTCAATTTCTATTTACGTATTTAAAGAACAATTTCAAGAAAACAGTTTGTAAATATAATTTTCCCTTATTCTCCATCAAAATCTATCCCAATTTACCAGTCTAGGTTATTGATCTATAGAAATATGTTTTAAAAAATTAAAATATATTTATGTTTTAAAGTAACATGAGTGGCAATCATCAATAATTCATTATTCTCAAAGTGAAACCATATAACGTCACTGTAAACCCTTACATCACCCTCGATATGATATTACATTGGTTTAGAAAGGTTAAAGTTTCTTTTGCCCAGATATGCTGAAATTAGAATCGTGTTCTGTATTTTTTAAATTGTAGTAAAATTTAAACTCTACAAATGCTTGAAAACTCTTTTCTAAGGAATGCAAAATGTTTGAACCTCATTATAGGTAAAAATAGAAAAAATAGACATTTTAACTTTTTTGGCTGGTTTAATCTAGAAAGCTCTGGTAAAATTGAGTTTTGAAACTTGTTTTCAAAAATTCATAAATGTATGAAAGGCACTCGATTCGCAAATTTTTTTGCCTGTCACATTTAAAATTGAATTTTCTACAATCTTGTTATAAAAATATTTTTTGGCTGGGGATCTGTGAAGTAAAAAGAGTAGAAAATCAAGTAAAACGTTAAAAACTTTTTTAAAAAATCCATGTATCAAAAATTGGACATCAAGGTGCACAATGTTGGCAAAAACTGCACCTGTGTGTTCCAAAGCGTTTCTAGGTCTTTCTTTTTTCCTTGGACCCATGCCGCCATAGGCGACTGGTGCTCCAAAAAGTGGAGGGGGGGAGTGTCAAAAGAAACATGCGTCTGGGGGGGAGGGGGCAAGAAGCAGCACCTCTGAAGCCTTTTTTCGTGGAATTTTGTTATATTATTGGATTTTAACCGTAATTATTAAATGACCAATTAAGAAAATGAGATATGGTTCCTCAAAAGTTAAGACAGATGGGCACCATAGATATCCGCCTTTCAATTCTAAATTTTGTTCTTATGGAATAACCTGAAAAAAGTATATTTTTGGGAATTAGCATTTTTTAGTTTCGTAAAATAAATCAGTCCACTAAGTAAAAAAGAATTTCAATCGATCATTAATTTTTCTTTCTGAAAAAGTGAGGGGGCAAGGCCCCTTCCCTTTTGAAAGTGAGGGCAGTCCCCCCCCCTTGCCCCCCTGTACGAGCCGCCTATGACCCATGCCACAAATGAACTCCTTATTTTAGTGCATGTATAAATATGAGAAGGAGACACATTTCATTTAAAGACTGTTTAAAGCAAAAAAGTGCCCTTTAGTACAAAATGACATTTTTACATTTCATTATCTTTTGCTCTGTATTAAAAATAATGAATTTTAAAAAACTAGGAGAATTTTTATGGTTCTACTCAGGCTTGAAGTCAACTATGAGAAAATGTAATCCATTGTGATTATGATTACGAGAGGGGAAAATCGGAGATTACGATTACGATCCTATTCCAAATTGCAATTACGATTACAGCAACTATTAGATTATGTAAAAAATGTAAAAAGTTTATGATTAATACATGCCGATTACGATTTCGATTACATGATTACAGATTTGGGAGGATTATGATAACGATTACAAAAAATGTAATCGATTACCCAGATTACGATTACGTAATTGTCAAACACTCCAAGCCTGGTTCTACTTCAACTTTTATTTTTAAATTAATTATTTTTTTTATAATTACGAGCTGTTTATTTACTGGTCGGGTGGTCCTATATTTTCTTAGCCTTCTCACTATAACTCTAATGTAACTTGCAACACAAAAGATTCATTTTTTGCCACTACTCTAATCATATATTAAGTAAAATTTTGGAGCAAGATTAGGATTTTCTCCTCTTTATATGCAAGAGCTTTATTGATATTGGTTTTACTTTTTGACAATATGTGTCATATAACATGTTGACTGTTGTATACTGATAGGATGAAATATATCATTAAAACTTTTAGTACTAGTCATTGTGAAATTATGTATGTTATTATAGGTATTATGTATGTAATAAGTGAGTTTTTTTTATAGTTGTACAATTTTTTAATAACAATAAATAATACTGTTTCAAACTCTTTTGATGTGATAATTTGCTGTTTGATTTTGAAAAGATTGATATTATTTCAAAACTCTTATTTATTTTAGTTTATGTAATTGTTATTTTTTATTATTTTAAAAGTCATGTTCCTTGCTTCTGTAATTACGAATTATTTAGTTTCAAGCAAAACAATTTGAACTATTACATTTAGGAATATTTTTTATCGTCACATAAAGCCGTATGTTCGCTCTCATGACATGAATAGGCTCTTGAAGTACAGTAGCGTCTCGAAAATCGGAGTCTCAAAAGTACGAGGTTCCAGTTAATTCGAGGTATATTTTATAGTATTTTACATATCTTTAATGGCTTTAAATATGATTTGTATTAAAATCTGAAAATAGAAATCCTTCATAATCTTCACCATTGCCCTCCCTCCCCACACGAAAAGAGAGGGTAATGATGCAGACTGTGCCATTGAAATTTTTTAGTAGGTTGTAGAGGATTTTTTCCTTTCTGGGGAGGAGGTAATATGTAGTATTTGAGAGGGTGTTCCATTGAAAACTTCCTTATTCGGCAAATTTTGTCTGACAAACTTACTACAGATAACATTGCAAAATTTCAATTTTTTTTTTTTTTAATTCATGATGATGCTATGCTAACAGTTATCATTTGGTAAAATTCAAAGTTTCATTGGCGAAATTGAGAATTTTCCCCCTCCTAAATATTTTAGCTTGGGGCTTCCGTCAAAACACGTATTCAGAAGGAACAAATTTCTATTTAATTTGTAGAGATTCTTGAAATGATCTTGCGGGGTATTTCATGTATGTACTGCGAAACAGTTAAAACTAATTTTATAGTAGGTTTTTTTTTATTGATTGTTAAGTATCTTGAGCGGGTCCACCTTTGATGTGTCACTGATACAGTGGAAACAAATAGCTAAATAGAAAATTATCAATGTTGAAACAGCAGTTTATTCCTTCTCAACAGCTCTGTAATAATGATCTTAACTTTGTCATCTTTCACGACTTCAACCGCCAAAGGATAATCTTGTCCTGCAATCCATTTGCCATCCAATCCAAGCTGTGCAGCGAAGGCCTGAACTGCAAATCGATAGGAGACGATCAGGTGGTGGAATTCGAATCGTCTTTCTACATCTTGCATGAGTTCGTAATTCTCGATGGGTCCGAACACCAGGCACAACTTCAGTACATATTTCGACACTCTTTTGGAGGGTTGGAGGTTTCGTACAACGATAGATGACGTAGGAGGCATTGGTATTTCTCTGTTTGTCTGCAGAATAAATGTGGACTCAAATTAAATGTTGGTGAATGTAGTCAAAAATTAGGTAAAATGAGATACAACGTTTAAAAGCACAAATAAGAATAAAAGATTAAAAGTTTTAGTGGCAGACATGTTTTTTCATATTTAAACTCTTCCATGACCTTGTTTCATTCCATTTGCTTGCTGGGCACTGAAGAAGGAGGCTGTTGCCTCCGAAACTTGTTTGCCTCTGTTAAAACTTTTAATCTTATTTGTGCTTTATAACGTTGCATCTCATTTTACCTAATTTATGCACAAAGCTATCGCTTTTTAACTATAGTCGAAAATTGTTCCCAGACTAGAAAATTCAAGGAATATCAACATTTGAAGTCTGCACAGGACTTAACGTTTTTGTGAATTCAGGTTTTGTGTGAACACTAGATTTGTTTCTTTATATTTTGTAGCCCAATTCAAAAAGAGAAGAAAAAACTATTTGCTTCTAACAGCTTTCTGGATCATTCACATAGAAACGGATCCAAACAATCATTTGGGGAAAACAGAGCAGGCAACAACATTTCATGAAGCATGTCGCATTTTTTTCTCGAGAATATATGTGATTAAAAGAATTGAAAAGAAAATTGAAAGTGTTTCGACTATAAAGAAAAAAAAATTACCTGTTTTCTAAAACTTCCTTCAACTTTTGATTTGATTGTCGGGTGCTATTTTTAACATTCATTTAGATCAGTGGTTCCCAACCTGGGAGCGATACAAGGGAGGGTCGATGGGGTCTATCTATGATGACGCTAGTGGAAGCGGGATGGGGATCAGAAATTTTCCTCCTGCAATTTTACGAAATTAAAGTTTAAGAAACTGCGATATTCGAAGATTTGGCTGGGGATGTTTTTAACATTCCCTGGAATTATTAGAAAGTTGAAGTTCTAAAAACACGAAATTTAGAACGTCTTTTGCAACGAAAAAAGGGAGGAAGACTTTCGGAGATTTCCTCTCTGTGTCCTCCTCCTTGAATAAACATCTATATTTTAGTTGTTTCCAATCAACATATTGTGACATCCTTCCCCCTCACCCCCCCCCCCCCAAAAAAAAGCAAGCATGTTTGAAAATAGATATGTAGTAAGAGAATTAATCTCCCCCTCCTTAAAAATTTCTGGATCCGCCCTTGAAGTGATCAACCCCAAAAGGGGCAATTTGACTCCTCAAGGGGGCGATGAATTTTTCAGGGACCACAAGACGGCGATTAGTGTTTGAAAAAGGCCAGTGGCGTATATAGGTTCTTATTTCGAAGGGGGGCCCCCATATAATCAAGCTTACCCCCCAACTTTCTTTTTTTTTGCTATTACTGTAAGACAGGTAGAAATTTTAAAACAGAATTAAAATATTGTAATTTTTGGAAAAGACAAAATTACGAAGTTTTAGATTCCCTGCAAAACTTTTTCCAAAATTGAAATTATTTATGCTACCTTTGATGTTGGAGGATCAAGACTCCTTTGGGAAACTTACTGAAACTTAAATTCTAAACACGCAATTTCAGGCTATCTTTAGTTTCTTTGCTTTAGTGACGTTAAAGGGATTGAGAAGACTCGGGGCATCTCTCCTGAAATATTTTGACACTGAAGCACAACTCAGGATATATTTCTTCATGCGATCCGTTATAATTCGGGATTCAAAACGTTGAACTATATTTTTGTGCTACTAGGGTGAAAAGAAGATGAGTTTTTTTTTTTTTTCAACTGAAGTCTCATTTAAGATATCTTTGGGAAGTAAAAGTTCAAAGACCCTCCCCTGAAAGATTTTCGATATTAAATGCGCAATTTCGCGCAGATCTTTAAGATCTCTTTGGACTCTTTAAGGAGGGTCATGAGCCTTCTTTGAATTCATACTTGGCGGATATACGGGCCTCGATTTCCTACCCTAAACCCGCCACTGAGAGGCACTCTATTCTTTAATTTCACCACTGGTAAAAAGATTGAAAATTACGTGCCCCTTCTAGCTCGGCCGGCTTGGGACTTCTTTTCGATTTTTTTTTTTTTTTTTTTTTTTGTTCAGCTGAAAGCTTGGAAATTATTTCTGGAAAAACCTTGATGAAAATCTTCCGCGGATCCGCGATGTTCCGCTTTTTGTATTTTTTCTTTCTTTCCGCGATCTAAAAATTAATTTTCCATCAAGTTTAGAAAAAAAATGCACTCATTTTTAAATGAAGCTTAAAATAAGTTGATTTAAAGTAGTAGAAGTTGAAATTATTTCCAACTTCCAAAATAATGAAAATGTTTTTAGGATGCAGCAGGATTGAAATCTCAAGGATGACCTGCAATTATCGGCGAAGTACTCTATTTTGGCATGCTGCCAAACACATGAGTTTGATTTGTAGGAGGTAGAAATTAAGAAAGTTCAGCTAAAATATTCGAGATCTTTGTCAAAAAATTGGGAAAATTATTTTGATCTTTAAAATTCATCAAAATAACTAAAGACTATGCAATATTAATTTGAGAATTTGTTTCTTGAGATACACTTGTCTAATAGGGTGGAGCGAAAAAAATGAATTTTTGATTTTCGTAAACGGGTACCTTTCATTTACTGTGAATGAGGATAAGTAACAATTCTGTAAAATATTTCACTTTTGCGACGAAATCTTTAGTCTGCGCATTTGGCCTAAAGTTTTGAAATTTCTGATTTTTTTTGGATTTTTCAAAATTTTTTTAAAAATATTGCAAATGATAAAACTAGTGACGGGTGGTTATTAAATGGAAGAAAAAGGTTTGAAATATACAAAGAATTTTTTAAAACCATTTTAGATTATTATTTCAGTTCGTGCATTGCGCTCAAAGTTCATCAAATTTCCCAAAATTTCTGATATTTTCGACATTTTTTAACTCAGTATTTCCTCTCAATATTCACTTGAAGTGTCTTCAAACTTGTTTTTATTAATTTTGTTATTACTTTGAACCCTGCAACTCTTCGCTAGCTCATGTGGAACTACCCAGGATTCACCACGAGGAGGTGACCGCACTTCTAGTCCTACACGTGAACCCTTCCTTCCAACCAATGCAAGCACGTATTTACATTTCTTAGATACGTCTTTCACAGTTAAATTGTTCCTTTGTGTCGTAAATTGATCGAATATTTCTGTCAGATATCCTCGTTTTTACTAAACTTTTTCTTTTCCTGTGATTACATACCAATTTTGAAGAGCTTGTGACCTAGTCGACAGCTCTTTCAACTGATTGAGTCTTGAATGGCAGTTTAAAAAGAGCGCATTCAGAAATCATATTTAAATTCTCAGCTTCCATAATCTTTGTAAATATTGTGTTGTTAAATTACCTGTAAAAGGTAGCTTTGTAATTTCCACATCATGGCAAGAAATCATATCGATGTATACTGACTTTTGATTTATGTATGTAATGTATGAAAATAGATTTTTGTCCATTTTCTGGGATCTGAAGCGTTCTTGTTTGCTTGTTTGTTTTCTAGATTGAGCGTTTATAATACGATTTAAAACAAGTTTCTTTATATGCTCTTTCTTATGAACTAACCAGGTTATTTCCCGGCGTTGCCCGGGTGCTTATTAATACAACATAGCTCTAAAAATATTTGAATGAATTCTATCCACATGGAAATATAAAAACTTATTTCATGCTAAAAAGAAATAGTTGAGCCTTAAATGGATAATTCATTGTTGATCGTAATCTTTGTAGGAAAATACTTCTATTTAAATGTGTTACATTTTATCAATTTGTGTGCTTAATGTCTTACGTCTATTACTCTATCTGTTCAAAATTATAAGAAAATGGCCATTTTAAGACAAAAGATTTGAATTTTGGGCTTTTTGGATTTTTTTTAAATTTCAAAACCCCTGCCTATGTGAATTCTAATGCATCAGGGAACCTCTGTGCCAAGTTTGTTGAAAATCCGACGAAAACTGGATTTGTATAAGGAACAAACATACATACATTTGATAACAGCATATTTCTTGGGTGCAAAGTATACATTGTTTTGAATAGATGTGAATACAATGTTCTGTTTTTTCCCGGAGAGATAATCTTTAAAATCTCACCCGAATTCATAGCTAAATTTAGTAACGTCTGTACTTCATCCTTAAAGAGCAAGGAAACTTTTACCCGCGAAAGTTATGAACTCTTTTAAAAATTATAGTCTAAAGATTGTTTGCTGTAGTCAACATCTGACTAGGGAAAGCTTTCTTGGACTTCTGTTTCACATTTTTTTGGATATTTTCCCAGTCAAAACTATCTTGCTCATCTCATGAAGTTACTGTTGCTCAGTACTTAAACCATTTTTATTGTCAAAATCAATCTGATCAATGACAAATTCTATAGAGGTTCATATTGAACTGCTTTGAAAGTATAACATGTTTAGCTTCGTCTAACAGGCCCAAAAATTACTTTGGTCCACTGGTAGGTCCATCTAGCTTTTGCAAAGAATGCAGCAAATTAAGTTCATTCAAATGTAATTGGCAAATGTTTTATTACAGAGGTCTACCAAGTTTTTCTTCCAGTTTCCGTATTACACCTTTATTTTCCTGTCTTTGTAGTGCATCCATCAAAACCAATGCAAACAATTTCCTACTCAAAGAAACAATTTATTGTTTCTGACTTGTCTAAGAAATGTAAATGTATGCTCTCATCGGTTGGAAGCAAGGGGAGCGCGAATGACACCCAAAGTGCGGCCACTTCCTCGTGGTGAGTCCTGGGTAATTTCAATGAGCAAGCATAGAGTTGAGTAGTTCAAAGAAACAACAAAATGATTAAGAAAATGTTTAAAGGCACTTTTAGTAAATATTGAGAGGAAATATTGAACTATAAAATTTCTGCTAATATTGAAAATATCGGAAAATTCTGAAAATTTGATGAACTTTGGGCCAAATGCGCAGACTGAAATTATAATCTGAAATGATTTTTAAAAATTTCTTGTATATTTCAAACCATTTTCTTCCATTTAATAACCACCCGTCACTAGTTTTATCATTTGCAATATTTTTTAAAAAATTTTGAAAAATCCAAAAAAAATCAGAAATTTCAAAACTTTAGGCCAAATGCGCAGACTAAAGATGGCGTCGCAAAAGTGAAATATTTTACAGAATTGTTACTTATCCTCATTCACAGTAAATGAAATGTACCAGTTTACGAAAATCAAAAATTCATTTTTTTCGCTCCACCCTATTGTCTAATTCATCAAAAGTTGCACCCCCCCCCCTTTTTTTTTCTCCATTGTAGTTTATGACTTAAAAATAAATGGTGAATGAGCAATTAAGAGCTTTTAAAAATATTTACTTTCGATTTCAGGGAGCAAATTAAGAAAAAATCTTGCATGACTAATTTTGCAGAATATGGACAAAAAATCTATCCGAACTTTAAGTCGCGCAATTTTTCCTCTTTTTTGACTTAGAGCTGTTTTCATTCCTGAAAAACAAAAACCGAAAATGATTGCACTTTATTTTAAATTCCTTGCTAGGAGGTATACTTACACTTTATTTTAAATTTATTGCTGTGGAGGAATAATTATACACTTTATTTTAAATTTATTGAGTGTAGCATTATTTAAAAGACTCTTATTTCCTGACTGACTAGAAAAAAAGAGGAAATGAGAAGATAGAGAGAAACGTAATTTGCTGACTAATAATCTATATGTGTTGAATAGTTTTTATTTAAAAATTTCTATTCAAGATGATTAGGATTTTTTTTAAGCGTTTTCTAATTGAAATATCTCCATTTTCCCAAGACACGTTCTTTTTTCTCTTGAGTAAAGCGCAAGGGCTCCCTGACCCTCTTGGGTTGCACCACTGCCTGGTGCCACCTAACGAATTATTAGCAATAATAATTTATTTATGCATTTCAAGCTAAAAGTATGTAAATAATTTAAGAGTAAACTTAAACCGAATAATAACTACCTTTACTAAAAAAAAATCCGATTTTTTTTCCGGGCGGGGGGGGGGGTATGGGAGGGGAAGACCCCTTGTATACACCTTTGAAAACAATGTTAATAGAGAGTGGGCTTTTTTCTTAAGGATTTTTTTTTTTTTTTGAGCAAACACGAGCCAAACACCTACTTTTGAAAAAAATCTTTCTCGATTTCGGGGGGGGGGGGACTCGCCCCTCCCCCCTTAAATACGCCCTTGAAAAAGGCAGCGAATATCAAAATTAAAAATGCATACGAAATTGATCGTTCTGCGTTCAGACAAGGAATCACAAGTAAAAAATAACATTATAGTTCAATTACACCCCGGTTGCACTTAAGGACATTTTTCACATCTATCCCAAGTAGCACAAAAAACGTTTAAACGTTTTTAATCCGTTGTCACAACGTTAATAACCATTTTACAACCTTTAAAAAACGAAGTGTGCTACTTGGGATGTCTGCAATGTTGTTGAACAGGGGTTCAGAGACTTCAGAACTCTCAGACGAAATTTTCGGTGATAAAATTCCAAAAACGCAATTTTTGATGATTTTTTTTTTTTTTTTACGTTAACGACAGGAGAGTTTCTGTGACTTTACCCCGGAAATTGTTCGAAACTGAAATCTTAAAAATGTGATTGTAGTTCCACCATCTTTGGTAACGTTTGGGGGGAAGGGTGGGGTTCCAGAACATTCCACTAGCAATATTTTATAATTTTAACGGTTGGGTTAAATTACGAACTTTCGCTTTCATTGTTTAAAGGCATTGTTTAATATACCTGTTCTGCCATTTAGGAAAGGGTGAAGGTACAAATAATAAAAGCAATTTCGCTACAGAAAAGTTCATCCGTTTTTAAAAATACGTAGCTCTATTCAATATTTTCCTTAACCTTTTTTTTATAAGCAACCCCGATGGTTTGCATGTACGTACGACCGTACGAGCTTATGATTATGTTTCGGTTTCATACATTAATTGGTTAATTTTTAATCATTTAATTAATGAATGTCAGGAAAGGTGCTAATTTAAGTTCCAGATAAATTTCCCAACCACTTCTAATAAAAAACCAAAAAAAAAAAAAAAAGCAATTTACTGTAAAGTTGGCCATTTTACAGTTTATTGCCGTAAAATTTAGCTGTGTATTACTGTAAAAACAATATAATACTGGCAGCAGAGGTTCCAGTTTAAAACTGAAAACGGACGGTAATAAACTACAAAATTAGCAATTTAACTGCTTATTACTGTAAAATTAGCGATTTTACAGTTTATTACTGTAAAATTAGCAATTTTTACAGTTTATTACCATTAAATTAGCTGTAAATACAACATTCATTTTTTACAGCGTAGTATTCACTAACTTCGCTCATTCTTCTTTCGATTTCGATAATTAACCGGAGGTAGCCGCCCAAATGTTCCGCTTTGAATGGGAAGTCGCCATGCGGAGAGCGCGTTCCACTCAGTGGCTCGCAGAATGCGAGGGCCGATGAGGCCTCTTCGAAGAGAAAGATCATTCCGACGTTCTTCGTCCTGAGACTCAGCTTGAAGCATCGGCTCAGGCATCCAAGCTGAAAGATCAAGGACTGCATCATGAGAGTCAAGCGACCATATTAACCCATTAATGCCTGACTTTTTTTTTTTTTTTTTCAAAGATATTTTGTATACTGGTTTCAAGTAGTGTTTAATGGACAGGAAAAATAATTTAAAAAAAATCATGTCAAAAATATTTTTTTTTTCTTAAAAAAAGAAAAGTCCTCCTGAAAAAGGGACGCTAGGCACCAGAAGGTACATACTTTTTTTACCAATTTTTTTTTTCCGCCTACGATGCAATATTTAAAAAGACATTTAAAAGGAGAAATAAAAGCAGCAATCGGATTTTGTTAATAATTTTAAAAACTTAGCTTTTTGCTCTTGAGATTGGACGATGTAATTCTTGATAAAGATCATAATAAAACGGCTACAGAACACATTTAACAATGGTTATGTGCTGCAAGCTGTTAATAATGAATTGAAACAATACCAAAGTAATAATTGAACACTATTATTTGGTTGGAATTAGGGATGCACCGATTAATCGGCAGTGCCGATTAATCGTCCACTTTGCCGATTATTAATAATCGGCAAAATCGGGCCGATTAATCGGCTGAAAAATATTTTTCAGATATTATTCTTTAAAGTATACTTTCACTAGGAAACTATGATGAATAATTTTATTAACAGTAATAATAATCCTCACAGTTGATATAAAGTTTTTTTTAATTAATTCTCCTACTTTTAATAAATATATATAGACAATGATGCTACATTCTTCATGTGGCGATAGTTTTCTCCTTTGCACAGAGCTTTCAGATAACCTCTAATTTTCAAAGAACAAAAGTATTGAATTAAATTGCTACTAATTACTAAAATATATGAATTAAAAGTACTCCTAAATTGGAGTGTTCGCCATACACTCCCCCTCCCCTCTTTTTATAAATTTTTATTTCCAATTAACATTACTAACAATGTGTTAATAATATTATTGACACTAATATGAAAATTAGTTTTAAGAAATTTGATTAAATATTAATATTATTTTGTGAAAACTAGGAAAATGGAAAAAAAAATCTTCTCCCAGAAATAAATTACTTTCTATTTCTAAACTTGGAATTGTATAAGAGATAAAAAACAGTGATGGTAAAATTGGTAGTAGAAAAACAATTATCCTTATCATTAATCGGCTCAGCCGATTAATCGGCCGATTATCAACAGCCGATTAATCGGCAATCGGCCAATTTGCTTATCGGTGCACCCCTAGTTGAAATGTTCACTTTTGGAAAATTCAGGCACCGTCCCTAAAAAGGGACGCTAGACGTTAATGGGTTAAAGCCAGACTACCAAAAAAACGCGTCCAATTTACGCGTTCGAAACAACCGAAAAAGGGAGTGGAGAATGCCATCGAGGCGGTTTATGATATTTTACTGACCAAAATTTACCCTTTTCTTTCTTTTTTTTAAGAGAGAGAGAGACAGCTAACGAAATAAATTATGCCCCCCTCCCTTTTTGTAATGGGTATCGTCGTGTCATAGCAACATCAAGACATCAAAGTCTGAAAATAGCATTGCAGTGAGATATATCCTACTGTTGAGCAGAAAGGAACTGCCCGAAGGCAGAAATGCATGCAATGCCCGCCAGCTTGATTATTCCAGCCAGAGACTGCAGTTACGCGCTTGTTAGCACTCATCAGTATGGAATAGGTATTGACCTAGCTGTGGGCAGATATCATCAACTTATAGAAGCTAAGAGTACCAAAAAATATTGGTGGCGAATGCAAAATCAGCACGCCAACGAGAGACCGCAGCAATAGCATAGGCGGACTTAGACCGCAAATTCTGGGGGTGCAACAGTAGCAGATATCGGGGGGGGGGGGGGTTCCCTAGACAACAAGCCAGTGGCGCAACAAGAAAACAGTTTTAAGCAGAGTTTGAAAAAACCCAGCCCGTCTGGGTTTTTAATCAAATATCAGGGTTTATATTTTTCATTTCAGTTTAGTCATTTTAATATTCTCTATTCAAACATTGTATACCAAACTACTGCTTGCTACGCAAAATTTTTAAAGAGTCGGGAGCTATGAAAAGAGGTCACTGTGACCCCCTAAAGAATTTTTTATTTGGAAAAAGCAATACTATATTGATTTTTTAAAAGTAATATGATAAAATATTTTAAATTGATATTGAATTGAATTTATCGATTTAAATAGTTCCTGTTTAGTTTGATCCTCTAAATATTCAAATAAATAAACAAATAACTCAAATTCAGATGCACAATTTTATTTCTAATACTTAATAAGTTTGCTCAGAAAGGAAGATGCTTTTTTCTGGACCACGTATTTGACCACTTTTCTGGACCATCAACACTAAATATCATGATAAACTCAATGTTATAACTAAACTGATCAGTACCAATTTCTAGACTTGATATTGATCAAAATATTTGTAATGTTTAGTTTGCTTCTGAAATAAATGTTTTCAATGTGCAGTAAATTGTGAAAAAAACCACTTCACCGACATAGTGTGTCATTTCAAGTGGGCCTACCCGAAAAATCTCGATGAGTTTTTTTCGGGCTGAACTCACTTTGGCGATTCCTGCTTTTAGTTTTTTCTCCATTTGAAAGGCAGGTTTGGGAGATTATCCCCAGGAAAATTTTTGATATTGTAATCCTGAAAATGCAGTTTTAGACTGCCTCTGGTGCTGTGAGGGGAAAGAAAAGTTCACAGGAACTTCCACATAGAATTCTAGAAATTAAAGTCCTAAAAACGCGATTATAGGCGATATTTGTTGACGCTCATTTAAGGGATGGGGCTTATCTTAAGGATTGTCCCCGATCAATTTCTTGAAAAATAGAGCAAAATCGATCACCTTCCCCACAACTTTTCGAAGTTGAAATTCCAAAAACGCAACTGTAGACAAACTTTGATGATGTGACGAGAGAGGCGTTTTGGTTCTCTCTCCAAGAAACATCTCGAAATACAAGTCCTAAAAAACGAAGTTTTACAGCAATATTCAGTAATGTTAGGAGGAGAGGTTTTAAGTCTCTCCCGCCTTAAATTTTTTCAAACTTTAGTTATTTCTTTTTCAGATTTCATACGGAAGTGTCAGGTCGTATAATTGAAAGAGAACGGTGTGCTATACCTCTCATCCAATTGTCGTTCTAAAAACATAATTTTTAGTATCATAGACGTCTTGAATGATATTAGAAAAAGGGATATTGAAAAGCTTGCCCAAATTTTTTTCGAAATGTACGTCCTAAAAACGCGACGTAGGCCATATCCAGTAACAATAGGGATTCGGCACTTCTTAACATTTGAAACTATGGAAGAAACCTTAAATAATTTTTTAATGTTGTTAGAAGCGAGCAGGGCCGATCCTAGGGTGTTGGCCGCCCGTGTGCAAAGATCCAATGTGCCGCCCCTGAGGCTCGTCAATGGGGAGGGGGGTATTTTCCCCTAAAACTTGCATTGAGTATTTTGCACCATTGCCCGTCCCAGGAAAATTTTAAATGACAGGCCCGCTGCCTCTCAAGACATTTTTTCATTTTATGACGAAAACTTGAACATTATTATTCATTTGCTTGTATGAGAGTTAAAAGTAAAACATTCAAATAAAATTTGAAGTGCAAAACTTTATTCGTTGGTCACTTGATAGGTTATTATAGCGGCAAAATACGCAAGCAAAATAATAAAGAAACAATATTATTACAATTGAAATAAAAATAGATATTTTACAATTAGAAAAATGATCAGCAAAATTACTTTTCTGGCTTTCTGCGTTGCAAATTTGTATATTATTTCAGTAAAATTATTTTTTTTCTGACATTTCGGATTCAATAAAGAGAATGGCCAAATCTGAGAGCCTTTCCTGTGTCATACTATTTCTGAAGTAATTTTTTTATAATCATTAATTTACTGAAACTTCTTTCCCTTAAAGCCACATGCAAAAAAATGCGAATGGCCAAAGCAAAGTTTGGGAAACAGGCAATGAGATCATTTTTAACTATTGTTTCCAATAATTCGGTTGACTGCTTTTTATCTTTAAAAATGTCTTTGAATGAATTTATCTCATTGAAGAGTTCTAAGCCATCGATGTCTTTTATAATAATTCCATCTTCCTATACTTGCAACTTAATATCAAGGTCCACGAAGGCTTTCCTGAGATCATCCCTATAGATATGTCGTTAAACTCATACAGGAAGCAGAATATTGAGTAGCACTCAGTAAGACAAATCCTTCCTTCATAGACATAGGCGTAGCGTGACCAAAAGTTTGGGGGGGGGGGGGGGCACAGGTCTTGAATTTTTGGAGTGTAGGCGGAGCCTTTGCTCCCACCCCTTAGATTTTTCTTTGGAGGAAAATTCGTTCTTACTTTTCCAATGCATTGCATGCACCATTAATCCAACTTTTTTTTCCCCTCAGTAACCAGTTACTACCAGGGCGTATTTAGATTCAAAAGGGCCCGTAGCCCCGTTACGTCCCCCCATCAAGCCCCTTTTGTTTTTAGGAAAATTGGGGTAGCAAAACCGACCATTTGTTTACTTTGTGTGTCTTTTTCGCTGACACCCTCCCCCCCATATGCCTTTTCTCTCTTTTTGATGCCCTTTGCTGTCTTTCTCTTTTCTTTTTTGAATTGACCTAGTATCGGGATAGGTATCAGAAGAATGATGCAATTACCCTTTTTTTTAAGTGGAGTGTAGAGAAGAATATTCCCAATATCACGGGGGTCCGGGGGATTCTCCCCCGGGAGAAATTTTGAAAAATAGATACAAAATTCAGCATTTTGAGGCCTTATATGAAGTAATTGAGATGGCAAAAATATGAGAAAAAAGAGGCAAACAATCACCCTTTAATAGTTAACCATTCGATCTAAATAAGGTCGGTTTGCGTTTTGACAAATCGTTGACGATAATCGATTAGTAATCGAAGCATGAGAGAGGAGGGAGGGGGAGAAAAATACTATACATGAAAAATTTCTGAAATGAGGCATTTCATAAAGTTATTTTAAAAGTAAAACTAACAATCTCATGTGATCTAGCGGTTAGAACACTGCCTTTGATCCTAGTGACCAAGCTCAATACCCAATATGGGAAGAAATGAAGAAATAGATCACTTGCTCCAAAAAGAGAGAGAGAGATGGAGGAAAAAAATAGTCATGCAAAACGCACTCATTAAAATTATAAAAACAAAATTAAAGCAAAATTAATAGTAAACAATTATATAAATTTAAATTGTTGCTTTTAAAAAAAGAATACAGCAATATATTAGTTAAAATAATTATATTTATTAAATTTTTGCAAATTATCAGCCAGGAAAATTGTCATATTACAATGACACAACTTGAAAAGATTCAAAAATGAGTTTTGAAAAAAAAAAAAAAAAACAATCTGTACCGAAAACGATTATAAATATAAGCCTAAATATTCTTACTTGCCATAGCATATTTAAGTAAGAAGTTTATAAATCAATTTGAGACAAGACTTATGCATTCAGATTATCTACTTCTACACAAATTACGTAATGCAAAGTAGTTTTTAGACAAGAATAAATGATGTATTTTGTTGCATTATGCACTGTAAGACTTTTGTTGTTACTTGCATGCATTTAGCACTTAATTTCTTTCTGATATGATTATGAATGACAAATGCTTGAAAGGAACATTTAAAAAATTTAAATTTTTGATTTGTGAAGAAAGAGAATTAAATTCTATGCAGAAATCTCACAGTTGAATAAATTATATATATTTTTTTCATTGCATTACATGGCAGTGAGATAAAAGAAAGGGGTCATATATCTTTTTTTCATCTCTCTCTCTCTCCTTCTTTCCCTCTCCCTCTTTTAATCAGCTAGATTTCGTGAAAATAATATTTTCTAATTAAAATTATTTTTTAGCGTAGTTAGTAGTTACACCGAACTAAAAAAAATACGCCTTTTAAAGAAGTAAACAATATAGTATGATTTTATGCTTTTATAATTCTCTAAATTATTATTTTAGTAATGCCACACACTTGGAGAAGGTCACAATAAAATGTGACCCCCAGGAATTGGACGGGGAAGGGGGCAAAACATCCCCAGAGGCCTTGCATTAAACAATACTAGCAATCCTAAGGACTGTTTTAGGCAAAAAAATATCTTGCAGACAAAAATTTTGGCTCATAAAAGAAATAATCTTTCTGATGATTTTCGTCCCCCAATTTCGGGAAAAATTTGGTGCCAAACTCTGAAAATTTCGACGGAGAGCCAGAATTCCTCCGTGCCCCCCCCCCCCTTCACCCACATACATGTGGGTAATAATTCAAAGATAAAATAAAGGAAAATAACTGCAAATGATATTCTGACGATTAATTTCCTTCTGATTTCATAAAATTTCAGGTTCCAAAGAAAAAGTGTCCAACAAGTTGGGGGGGGGGGGCACGTGCCCCCCCCCTCCGACGCTACGCTTATGTTCATAGAAGATATTGCATGATCAAGAATAGCAAAATAACAAGAAGTTTCTGTCAAGAACTAAACGAGCCTACTTTCCCGTACATCGACATCGGCATTCTAGCATCTGATCATTATTCTCTTGATTATCTAAGACTAAAATTATGTCCAAACATACCTTTTTAGCACTTGAAGCTGATTTCTAAAAGCAAAATATACCCCTCTCATCAGATGAAATAGACACATAAAAAGTAAATAAATGAATAAATAAAGTTTTGTCGCACCTTTTAAAGAATGTAACTGTTACAGTTTCTTCGTAGAAAAATTCCTCAATTGTTTTTCAAAAAAAAATTAAAAGTACAAAGTACATCAAAACACATTTTATCAAAGAAAGAAAAAAAAAAGAAAAAAAAAACTCGTCCGTTGATAAAATGTCTCGAATTTCACTTTTAATCCGTTGCCAGTTGTTAAAAGTAAATAAAGAATAAAATGCCCTCGTGAATGAAACATTTTTGTTACAAAAAAAATCGTCTGCCAAAAATAATAATAATAATAATAATAAATTCAATAAAACAAATGAATAAATAAACAAAAAATCGTCTGCACAGTCAGTCATTTTTTTTCGGACTGTTTACTCAAAAGTTATTAGGGGTGACAGCTTGCTTGAGCGGTTCAATGTTGAACAAAAAATTGTTCAAATCGGAAATGTAAATACGGGAATGAAGTATCCTTGAAAAGTTCTTTCCAACAAAAAAAAAAATTGTTCAAATCGGACTGTTCATTAAAAAGTTAGTATCGCGGGACCGGTTGTTTGAACGGCTCAAATTTGAACCAAAAATTGTTCAAATCAAAAAATCAAATATGGGAATGAGCTGTACTCGCCGAGATCTTTCCAACAAAAAAAAGTTTGTCCAAATCGGACTGTTCATTCAAAAGTTATTAGGGGGGGACAGACAGACCGACCGACCGACCGACCGACCGACCGACCGACCGACACACAAATTCCCCATCTCAATACCCTACTTTCAAATTTTTAATTTTTCGATATTCATTTTACCTTTTTATTTTTTTCACTTGGCGAAATTTTTTTTGACTTGGCGACATTTTTTAACTTGGCGATATTTTTTGGACTTGGCGATATTTTTTAGATGCATTAAGCTACTTTTAATACTTTTTTCGTCTTTCTTTTATTTTTAACGGGAAAGTAGGCTAAAAAGCAGTCTTGAACTGCTGGAAGGGGTTTGAGATTGGTTCATCGCAGCCCTCGTAATCGAATAAATGGACTTTTTTCTTGAGTTTCAAGATAGGAAATTCGGGATCAATGCCTGAATCTGTGGGCAAGTATTGTTGCTGAGTCGACAATTTTTTTTAAATTATCGTCAGATCTCTGGGAAACTAGTTTTTAAGATTACCTAGGGCTTCAATGCATTCCGTGATGTTTAATTTAGGATTTTGAAGCATTTTACTCAATACGTTAATTCTTGATACAAATTATGCCAAATTAAAATTGAACACAAAAATTTAAACCTTTCAAGACTTTCAATTATCGATACAGCACCCAATTTTGTCTTCGTGTCTCTCGTGGTATCTTCAATTAAAGCATTTAAAGCAGCAATAATATTTTTTAGGTCTTGTGCTAAAGGTTTAATAGCATTGATACAATTCTCCCATCTTGTTTCACTTAACGGTTTTAAAGTTAGACCTTTCACATGTTTTTAAAGTAAATCCCATCGATATAGGGAAGCAGAAAAGTACTTATACACCTCTTGTACTAACTCGAAAAAATCAGAAATTTCACCATTAGAGCTGACAGCGTCATTAACGACGAGATTCAATGTATGAGATGCACATGGCACATATAATGCTCTAGGATTGCGTATCGAGTAGACGTTTCGGAAGTCCTATACTTTTCCTATTCATATTGGACCCATTGTCATAACCCTGACCCCTTATGTCTTGCACCTCGAGCTTCAAACACACTTGTATATGTATTTTGTCGTTTTTCCCTATAAAATGCATTGCGGATGACACCGTTTGCTTCTCTTCTCTTCCCGAGCAGATGATGAACGTAAAAAGACACCTAGCTAAAGCTAAGTTTTTTCAGGATGTATATGGGGAGATGGTCATGAGTTTTTGGAAAAAATAAGTTTTTTTTTTTTTTGTAATACATTGCGTTACCTTCATAGCGGTATTGCGAAGGTAAGCCAACTTAATCAAACGCTGACTTTGCCTTTTTCAAAAATTGACAATTTCAAAATCTGGCACAAAATATTGAAGCAAACGTCAATAAATCACATTTTAATAAATTTTTCTGTTTTTGCTTAAAATATTTTATACTTTGGAGGATGGTGGCGTGGTGGGGGCAGCTGCGCTCTCCCTAGCTTCCATGTGAACAGGCCCATGTCACTAAAAAAAAAATCTATCAACAATTTAATCATTGAAGCTGATTTTTATTTTTTCAGTATAATTTGATCGTCTCTGTGTGGTTAATTTAGGTAAGCCTTGTCATTTTTCTCAAAAAAATTTTAATACATCGCTTTTACGTACACCAGTTAGAAAAAGCTACAGTCCCTCCCCTTTCTACCCAAACAAAGAAGAAAAAAAAAAGATTAAATCAAATATTTTTGAGAGAAAAAAAGAAACTGACTTCGAAATTGCTGAAATTGCTCTATCCATTCATATTACTTTTAAATACTACTACTATTCAGTGATCTCTCACTGAAGCATCAGTTTGTTTAAAAAATAGCTAAATAAATTTGTGATGAATCATGTCATCTCCTTTTTTTTTACTTGGCTGCACATTTTTTAATGCAGCTGTGTTTTTATTTTCTCTCCTGCCCTCCGCTCCTAGATTCTTCCCTTCTATGTGGCTGGCTGATCGGCCGCCCCTGGGAGCGGAGTCGTGGTGTTGACTTGACCCATGGTTTTAGCTCTTATTTTGAAGAATATTCATTACCGAAGGGTTTAATAGCTTCAGTTTCCGGGGTTCGCTGTTTTGGGAAAAGAGGCTGCTTCTCCGCTCTTCCACACGTGCAAGTACATTGTCTCACTCGAAGATCAGCGCACAGATTAGTACTGGAAAAGAACTTGGATGTGAGAAAAGTTCGACGACAGGCCTCTCATCATTTTTTTTTCTAGCAATTTTTATTTAGTTTTTTTTTTTCCGGGATGCTTGAATTTTTTTTTTCGAAAAAACTTTCTTCAGAAAAACTACTACATGCGGCCTGTGGCCGCCCCTTGCTTTGGCCGCCCTCGTGCGGTGCACGAGCTGCACACCTGCTAGGATCGGCCCTGGAAGCGAGACGAAGTCGAGGGCGAAGAAAGGTACGAGGGGCTCCGATTATATTTTTAGAAATTCAAATCTTATGAACTTGATTGTAGGATTGTCTCGATGGATTTTTTGAAAGCATATAAAAAAACTCCCCCCCCCCCCATCTACCAGCTCTTCAATTTTTTAGTTTAAGTTCCAAAAACGCAATGTTGGACAATTTTTTATGCGGTTATTGGAGGGGGTTAAGGGGCTCTACCCTGAAAATTTTCGAAATTGAAGTTCTAAGAACAAAGTTCTTATGTGCAATATTCCATGGTATTAGAAGGAAGATTTAAGCCTAATGTCTTCAATCTTCCATTGGCGGCAAGAAGACTTGAAGTCCTAATCATGTCAATTCTTAGGATTTCAAAGCCTGCTGTGCGAAAAGGTTCTCACCATTAGACTTTTCGAAACTGTAATTTAGAAAAGTAAAATTTTAACTATTTTTAATGATGGATAAAGGGTGGTTGGGGTTGCCCTTATCCGAAAATTTCCCGAAATTGAAGCTTCAAAAGCGAAATTTTAAGAAATTTTCAATCTTTTACGGTGTTTCATATTTGGAGGATCTTCAAAGGAAATTTTGCTAAATTGAAGTACAGGTGACGAAATTTGTGATGCTCCGTAATCACTTTGGCGGGGTAGAGGACTTCCGAGAAATAACATTTTGAAGACTTTTTTTAATTTCAGACAAAATAGAAAAAAAGAAGAAAAAAAAATCAGGCAGAAATGAAATTAAAAACAAGAGGATAGGGTGAGAGGAGGGGTGGCACACAATTAGCTGACTAACAATCTGAAGCTGTTGAAAAATTTAAGTGTCGAGTTTTCATTTTTAAAAGAAATTAAGATATTTTCTCAACATTGGGTATTTTGGTGCCTTTTCCCAAGACGCGTCCTTTCCTTCTCTTCAATAATAAAGAATATTTTTAAAAAAATATCAACTCCAGCATTCTGGAGAAAGGGTGGGAGGAAGGGAGCACGATCATTGTGGGCCCCCTCTGGTTGTGCCACTACAATAAGGAGTCCTGGGGGGGTACTTCTATGGAAAATTTTGAAAATTTACCTTAAAAATGCTGGTTTTCAGCTGATTTCAGGGCAGATTTTACTGATAAAGTTATTACAATAGTCACTTTTTTATTTTAATTTCGTCATAGTAGTTTCAATGTAGAAGAAATTGTAATGATGTACCAATAAATAACCAATTACGGAGTATACACTCATTCTTTAATACAGCACTGAATAATAATGTTCTTTTCCGACTGCACTTCTTGGCGAATTATACTTAATTTCATTTTTTTCAAAACCCAACCAAAAATGTTGGGGGTGCGGCGCACCCCCTGGCACCCCCGTAAGTCCGCCTATGAGCAATAGTACGGTACAACTCGTAAATTTTATTAAGGCGGAGCATGGGTATAAAGCAGGCAGTGTTTATATATTGCGTGTAGGCGAAAATTTGCGAGTTGCACCGTACCAGTTCTGCGGTCACTCGTTGGTGTGCTATTTTTTTTTACACATTAGCTACCAGTTTGTTTGACACTCTTGGCTTCTATAAGGTGATATCTGCCCCCACTTCGGTCAGTGACGCAGCAAACTCCTTAAGCCTTAAATGAAAAATGATCAAATAGGCTTTGTGCTGAACTATATTTGAAGTTAAAAATCAACGTAAATAAAGCACAAATAGGGTAGAAAGTACAGCAAATAGCTATTTCAAGGCTACAATGGAGCCCCTTCATCAGTGCAAGAAGCTCAGCAAACAACATGAAAGCTGTAAGAGAACTGAGCGCGAAGCACGTGTGCCCCGGTATTTATAACAAATGGGCGAGTGCGCTTGAACTCACAACAAAGCGGGAAAACACCGACCAATCAGCGATCAGCGAAACGCCAGGAGAGCGAAGAAAAGGGGGGAAGGCGGCAAAGGAAAGTAGGGAAAAAAAAAAAGCGCGGGAGAAAACACTAGAAGACGAAATTATAAAAATTGCTTCCAGATGTCAGGGAAAAATGGAACACTGGAAAAATCATTCCCCAGAGAATGGGAATTTTTCCAAATATGGTAAGCTTCCCAAAAATCGAGGTCATAAACTGACGAACATTTACAAATAATTCTAGCCGAAGAAAAATCAAAGCAGTGACCAGAAGTCCAACAATGCTGAGCAATGGAAGAGCGTGCTAGTTCTTTATGTTTAACATAATTTTGATGCTCTTTCAGACGGTGCTTAAGAGGCCGCTTAGTCTGGCCTACATAGCTAAGTCCGCATTTGCAAGAGATGCTATAAATGCCCCAGTTGCTTTGGCAATCAATGGGATGCTTTAAGTTTGTAAACTTGATTTTGTTCACAGGAGAGAAAGAAATATCGAAACCAAACTTTTTCAAAATCTTTGCAACTTGATGACTTGCTTTTGGATAAAAAGGCAAAACAATTGTGTAACCAACCTTAGACTCGGAAACCTTGCTGGAATGAGAGGGCTTTATTAGCCTATTATATATAGAATCAATAATCTTGGGCGAGTAACCCCGATCAAAAGCCACAGCTTTTAAATAAGAAAGCTCAGTATTTAAAGAACTGGATGAAGAACAGATATTCAAAGCACGAAACACAAAAGCCTTAAATGAGGCCAACTTTTGGTTTCGAGGATGAGAAGAGTAGTTGTGAGGAGGTAGTGTAACAGCAAAGGGCTTACGATACACTGAAGTCATAAAATCGTTATTACTTTTAGTAATCAAAACGTCCAAGAATGAAAGAGAACTTTCCATTTCCATTTCAATAGTGAATTGGATGCAAGGATCGATAGAATTAAGAGTGGAAAGTAAAAGCTCATTATTAACTTGGTTTTGGTCAAGCAAAACAAAGCAATCGTCAACATAACGAACATAGAACGGAAACTTTATGGTTTCAAAAAGTTTTACCTCAAAGTAGTGCATATAAATGTCACTTAGAATAGGGCTCAAAGGGTTACCCATCGCTAAACCTTCGGACATGCGATAGTAAACACCATCAAATACAAAAGTATTCTGATCAAGACAAGCACGAGTAAAAGAAACAAGTTCATCAACCTCAAAACTAGAAAAATGATGTTCCTGGAGTCTCAATTTGAGACAATCCAGTGCTCCAATAACAGGTACATTAGTGAAAAGTGATTTCACGTCAAAAGAAGCCATCGTTACGCCGTGAGGCTTAAAGCAACGTAACTTCTGAACAAAGTCAATGTAGTCAAAGTCATTCACTAATGTACCTGTTATTGGAGCACTGGATTGTCTCAAATTGAGACTCCAGGAACATCATTTTTCTAGTTTTGAGGTTGATGAACTTGTTTCTTTTACTCGTGCTTGTCTTGATCAGAATACTTTTGTATTTGATGGTGTTTACTATCGCATGTCCGAAGGTTTAGCGATGGGTAACCCTTTGAGCCCTATTCTAAGTGACATTTATATGCACTACTTTGAGGTAAAACTTTTTGAAACCATAAAGTTTCCGTTCTATGTTCGTTATGTTGACGATTGCTTTGTTTTGCTTGACCAAAACCAAGTTAATAATGAGCTTTTACTTTCCACTCTTAATTCTATCGATCCTTGCATCCAATTCACTATTGAAATGGAAATGGAAAGTTCTCTTTCATTCTTGGACGTTTTGATTACTAAAAGTAATAACGATTTTATGACTTCAGTGTATCGTAAGCCCTTTGCTGTTACACTACCTCCTCACAACTACTCTTCTCATCCTCGAAACCAAAAGTTGGCCTCATTTAAGGCTTTTGTGTTTCGTGCTTTGAATATCTGTTCTTCATCCAGTTCTTTAAATACTGAGCTTTCTTATTTAAAAGCTGTGGCTTTTGATCGGGGTTACTCGCCCAAGATTATTGATTCTATATATAATAGGCTAATAAAGCCCTCTCATTCCAGCAAGGTTTCCGAGTCTAAGGTTGGTTACACAATTGTTTTGCCTTTTTATCCAAAAGCAAGTCATCAAGTTGCAAAGATTTTGAAAAAGTTTGGTTTCGATATTTCTTTCTCTCCTGTGAACAAAATCAAGTTTACAAACTTAAAGCATCCCATTGATTGCCAAAGCAACTGGGGCATTTATAGCATCTCTTGCAAATGCGGACTTAGCTATGTAGGCCAGACTAAGCGGCCTCTTAAGCACCGTCTGAAAGAGCATCAAAATTATGTTAAACATAAAGAACTAGCACGCTCTTCCATTGCTCAGCATTGTTGGACTTCTGGTCACTGCTTTGATTTTTCTTCGGCTCGAATTATTTGTAAATGTTTGTCAGTTTATGACCTCGATTTTTGGGAAGCTTACCATATTTGGAAAAATTCCCATTCTCTGGTGAATGATTTTTCCAGTGTTCCATTTTTCCCTGACATCTGGAAGCAATTTTTATAATTTCGTCTTCTAGTGTTTTCTCCCGCGCTTTTTTGCCCCTACTTTCCTTTGCCGCCTTCCCCCCCTTTTCTTCGCTCTCCCGGCGTTTCGCTGATCGCTGATTGGTCGGTGTTTTCCCGCTTTGTTGTGAGTTCAAGCGCACTCGCCCACTTGTTATAAATACCGGGGCACACGTGCTTCGCGCTCAGTTCTCTTACAGCTTTCATTTTGTTTGCTGAGCTTCTTGCACTGATGAAGGGGCTCCATTGTAGCCTTGAAATAGCTATTTGCTGTACTTTCTACCCTATTTGTGCTTTATTTACGTTGATCCTTAAGCCTTGCTTAATAATAGCCAACTGTGGTACTTGGTATTGCATATAAGAACAATCGTAATTCGATTTTAGTTTTGCATAAACAGTCACACATGAAATTGATTAGATAATGTCAATGCACTGTAATTTGGTGTGAAGTCCTACTTCCACACAGCACACACATGCCATAAGGACCCGTTTATAGAGTAGGCAACCATTCACAGCCTAACAACACATTCACACACACAAAGAAAGGACAAGGACAGAAGAGCGAAAGTACATAAATGTCCGAACCAGGGTTCGGACACGGAGCTTCCCTATCGTCTCAGACTTCTCTGCCTTCTAGATTCTAGACAAAGTGATCGGTATTTTTTTTTTTTTTTTTTTTTCAAATGCACTACTGGAGAACTACTAGTTTACTTGTCTCAGATCTGTGACTTGTTTTTGACTACTTCCAGATGATCTGTTTTATCCTATTACGCTACATGGGAGCGTAACATCCTACACAGTTAAGCTACATGGGATTCGAAAAGACCAACACAGAAAAAGAACATTTTGAAAAAAGTTTAAAAAAAAAAAATTAAACAAAGCAATAAATTGAGCATACACTTTTTAAAAATCACCTTTTTTTTGTGTTACTGATAAACAAGAAATTATTGTACATTCCTTATTGGGTCTTTATTTTTTGCCTTGACTAAGTAATTAAAAATTTTCTTAAATAATAATGATATTTCAGAGAAGGAGCACTTCATTTCAATAATAAAAGGTTTATATTACCAAATAGGAGAACAACGGGGCTTCCTTCGATACGCGCTCTCCAATGGAAAGTGGTCGCACTCTCATAAGGTGTGAAGAAAAAACTTGACGTGGTAGTTGAAAACTATCGTTTCGAAATCTGCTCTCCTGTCTCCTACAGTACTCCAAAACAACTAAAAAACTGAACTTGAGAGAAATTGTATGAAATTGTTTCCCTGAGTAATTTTTAGCGGCCTTTTCCCCCCAAAAAATTTAAAATGGAAAATAAAAAAAGAGCATGTTTTTACTTTGCTTGTTATCATTGTTAAATTGACAAAATTGCTGAACATCCAAGGCTGTTTTATTGTTCATTAAAATTTTTAGAATTGAAGGACTTGGGAGATGAAGGGGTTAAGTGACAAAACAATGTGAGTAATTAAAGTTCAAAGTTTTATTGTTGCAGTAGTTGCAGCTTTCTTGTTTTCTGATTTTTTCGTTAGAGTGCGGATGAAATTGATTGTAGCTTAGCCCCTTCATAGTCCAAGCCCTTCAATTAATAAAAAAAACAAAAAATTAAAAGAAAAATGGAGTGAAATAGTTTTGGAAACTTGCCCATGAAGGCTACGATCAATACTTATTTAACTGTCTCCTGTTGAAAATGTCGAAACTAGCACCAGTCTCAATACTGAGTGATAGTTTTTTTTTTGGTGCATGATCACTTCCGCATTTTGTCCTGTAATATTTTAAGATGATTTATTTCCCTATTTCTTCGGTTAAAATAATCCTAAAAAACTATGTATGTCATCGGGCACTTTTACCGTGATGATGGGTGCAGCGATGACAAATAGAATTTCCGTCACATGAAAGTAATGACATTCGAATGATCGAAATTCCGTCGATTCGAACAACATTGAGCTTCGGAATTTATGGCTGGTGCACGTGATTTTAACAAAATGGGGTCCACTGGACACGTGGCTAAAAAAATCAATGGACATTTTTGCTTCACAAACCATATGGGCATCATATTGGTTTCTGAGACCTGATCACAAAAATGTTAGGTCAAATCTCATCTGGAAAATCATGGAACTCACAACGCAGTTGTTAAAAGATTTAAAGGAAAAAAAAAAAAAAAACAATTCATGAAAGATGCTATCCTATTTCCTCCAGTCAATGTTTCTCCACTTATTACAGTAAAATTTTTGTAAAACACGAGCATCAATCATTCTTGGAAAATAGTACCCTCCTCAGAGCCTACATACCAAACTAGAAACTTTTACGGCATGTAGTTTTTTGAGTTATGCGACATACATACGCACTGTACGTACGTACATACAGACGTCACGAGAAAATTCGTCGTAACTTGGGGGTGGTTGAAAATTATTTTTCGGCTGGTCATATAGGTTGGAAGGAACAAAAATGCACGTGCTGACAGGTCGAAAAAAACTACTCAATATTCATTCGGGGGTGAGCAAAATCAAAATTTAGACCCTAATTTGAGTGAATTTTTTTTCGCGATCACAATACTTCCTCTACCACGTAAGAGGAATTAAAAATAGGAAATTATATGGGAGTAAAGATTTGAATATGTAGAATCTTCTCTGCTTTTGTAGGAACTCTTGACCTGTTTCAATGGTGACATGAGTGAAGTTAGAAGTTCCATTATTTTCTGCTTCTATGACGATGACCTTTTTGAATATGACTTACTTCAGAAGCTATAAGGTTTAAAAAAGCCACAATTTCATTGGTCATCGGTTTGAGGTCTTGTAACCAGACGGCTACCCCGCAATCGAAATCAAATCTCATGCATTCTAAACAGGAATTTAGATCGGGGATCGAACTGCTCTTTTTCCTTCCTTTAGAATCTGGGATTTTCCGAGCCGGCGCTCGTTTGATCCTCATTTCTGCACTTGCTTTCAAAAATTTTGACCCTGAGGAAAGAAAATAATCCTAAATATAGATTTAAAAAACTAAAAAATTCGCTATTAGAGTTAATCAAACTAAAAAGATTTTCAAAACTATTGAATATCCGCTAAGTTTACATGCACTTATAATACAGCAAAATGTAATATAGTTTAGCCTTTATTATTGATAATAGTATTAAATATATTACTTTTATATTTGTAAAGAACTGAATTTTATCTTTTATTCAGAGTTACATACTGACAAACAAACAAAACCACATGTGAAACTAATAAAAGTGTATTAACAAAAGATGGAGGAAAAAATAAGCCAGGGAAGTTTTCGATTTTTTAATTTTATTTTTACATGATAGAGCCACAAACATGAACAACATCGGCGAATATTTTTTTTGCGGTACAAGTAGTTTTTTCAAATAATTTTTAAAGTTTAAGCCTTTATGCCCCGACGAGACTCAGAAGTCCCGCTTATATTAATTTAGTATTAAGAATCCTAAATGGGTGGAATCATGCTGAAGCTTTTGAATACCACTCCTTGTACTTCGCTGAGGGGCCGACAGATGGTACCTGCGATCGGAAACAGTTTTCTTGGGGCCCTAAAGCGAGGGAAGGGGGCGTAGACCCCCAAAATTTTTGAATTTTTTTTACTCGGTAAAAATATTTTTGATGTATTTTCAACTCAAAAAACCAAAAGAAAAAAAAAATTTTCATATATATATATATATATATATACAGGGTGTCCACTCCAATCGTGGACCAATAGCTAATTTCTAAACCGTTAGAGATAAGCATATAGTTTATTTGGGAAAAAATCTCCAAATTATGAAAGGAATTTTGGGTCTATTCAATGTTTTTCAAAAAATCAAATTTTGAAAGAGTTACGAAATTTAAATTTTTATACAGCCCCCCAGTCCTATCAATCATATTTAGTAAAACATTCTTGACACTGTAACGTTTAAAACTAAAAAAAAATCACTCCTCTACCACAAAAATTGACCGAGTTATGACGTTTTGAAAAATCAAGATTTTGCATTGTTTCATGACGTCATTGAGAGATCGCTTAAGGGACCGTATGCGAAATCCTTCAAAATCTTGATTTTTCAAAACGTCATAACTCGGTCAATTTTTGTGGTAGAAGAGTGATTTTTTTTTAGTTTTAAACGTTACAGTGTCAAGAATGTTTTACTAAATATAATTGATAGGACTGGGGGGCTGTATAAAAATTTAAATTTCGTAACTCTTTCAAAATTTGATTTTTTGAAAAACATTGAATAGACCCAAAATTCCTTTCATAATTTGGAGATTTTTTCCCAAATAAACTATATGCTTATCTCTAACGGTTTAGAAATTAGCTATTGGTCCACGATTGGAGTGGACACCCTGTATATATATACTGTCTGTTTGCGTATTGTGCGCCTGGGAGCTATGGACGCTTCCATCTGAAAAAGGGGAGATAGGTTTAGGATGCGAACTACCCGATGCCTTCAGCTTTTGTTCGCTTACTACTTCCTCGTTGCTTTTCCCCCCTATTTCGATGAAGTCCGAAGAGACTTGGCGCGTGCGCAGATGTCTCGGACGTCGCACGAAAAATTTTTAGACAGTATATGTATATATATATATATATATATATATAAACTGTATTTTTTTCTATATATATATATGTGTGTATGAATTCATTGTTAAATTAATTTGGGACATAGAGGGTTTAGCGACGGTGACGTCATATGCTGGTAGATTTTTCCCTCTTCGACCACAAGCGCCAAGCTGGAGCGAGAGTTTTGCATTATCGGCTCGAGTGGAAACCAGTTTTCCGTGCTGTCACGACGCTGTTCAATCACGGGCTGCCAATAATAGGTAAAAGTCGCCAAGTAATGCCTCGCTGAAAATTTGTGTATGGTTTTCACCGCAAAAAGTTTAAAATCATCATCGCTGACACCCGTGACAGGTTATTGGACTGCCCTTTGACGAATCTAATCTCCATAGTGAATTAATAGATTTATTAAACTAAATTGACAGCGAAAGGGAAAATAAACTCCCTAATGAAAAGCTCGTATAGCTGCAGCACAAATTTGTGTCTGAACGACTTAAAAATACAGCCATCCGACATCATTAGTTTCGTTTTCAAGGTGCGCTTTTTCTGCGCTTGGGTTTTTTCTAAGAAAAATCATTAAAAATCAATCGATGTTTCTGATATATCTCTATTTGCTTTCGAAGTTTTTTTAATGTATATTAAGGATCGTTATTTCGCGTGCGATGTTTTTTTTCTTCTTTCGATTTACGTTTTGCATTTCAGCAAAAAACTAAAAATATGCAACAAAAAAGATTCGTCTTTCTTTAACCACTAGTTGCAATATCTACCAAATTGAAAAAAAAGTTTTTTCTCTTTTTTTTCAAAACTAACGAAGATTTACTGTCAATGATTTTTAAACACCTTTGTTTTATATTTGATATTTTTTGATGGTGTTTTACATTTTAGCAAAAAAAAGTTTATAAAAATATGCGACAAAAATAATCGGTCTTCTTAATTGACATCGGTATCTTACTGTTGATGTTTTTCCAGAAGACAAACGATATATCTAGTTGAGTGATATGAAGAGGCGCTTGTAATGGGGTGTAATTGAATAACTGTATATTCAAATGTGGAAGCAATTAAAATTAAAAAAAAACACCATTTTGAAACATCAATGTTTGAAAACATCGATGCTTTTTGGTGGATGTATCAATAACATCGATGTTCTTATTTTCGAACATCGATGTTTTGCCTTCGATGTCGCACCCCTATGAAATCAGTGGCACTTTCAAGAGGGTGGATTTAGAGACGTCCACCTTCAAAATTAAGAAACGTCCCTTTTCTGATCATTGGAGAGGATGAAAACTCGAACCATATTACCCTTTAAAAACCATTATTACTCCAACGAAAACCCATATCACCCTCCGAAATTTACGTTACACAAATTCAATATTTTTGCACAAATAGCATCGTAAATATGCAGTTGATTTCTTTAGCAGCATCAAGCTTTCATCTGTGTAACTCACCTGAGTATGTGTTCTCAAACAAGTTTTTCAAAGAACGTATTTGAACCAGAGCATGATTTTAGGAAAATTAAGTGAAATATAGGAAAAGGGAATTATTGTGAAATAAATAGAAAAAGAAAAGTGAAAATTGTTAATTGGTTTTAAACTATACATTACATGCAGAAAAAGTCATAAAAATATTAAAAAGTATTAAAAAATAATAATTTTTTCTGAACGGGTAATAAAACAAAGGAGCAAGAAAATGATATTTTGTGCTACTGTGTGTTTTTAAAATTTGATACGAAAAACTAAATGTTAAATGTACTGGGATTTCAGTATTTATACTTTTCAAAGACTCTTAAAAATGCATTTTGGACATTGACGAGAAGAGGGGTATCCACCTCGCCCCCCCCCCCCCCAGCAACGATACTAATAAACTTAACGATGCATCTTACTTGAATTCTTCAACAATTTTCAGACTTGTTCTCAATTGCGTTATTTCATCGGTTGAATACATTGCTAATAAAAAAAGTCGTATATTTCCAGTCTGGATCGAGAAAAAAAAATTTGTTATTATAAAGCTCTATCTTTAACCATCGGTTTTTGATTGATTCTGCAGTTGGATGGGCATTTTATTCGTGTTTGTGCTAAATGCACTATTGGTGGCAATGCAACAATGTAGAATAATTCATTAATTGTTTGACTGTGATGTCAATAAAATTATCGGCTACAACAAATGAAATGTAACAATTACAATCATCATTAAATATTTAGCGCAATGAATTTGGTAGGGGTTAGTGGATTTGATTTTAATGGTTTCGCCAGACTTTTTATCTATGGTGCCAGTGTCTATTTAACGTACGGTCCTACAAGTCCACGAACCTAGGGTGGGTTGGGTACCACAATAGTGGTGTGGTGTATCCTTCAGTCAAAAGTACTGTTTTTAGTTACTGATATAGAAGAAAAAGCAAAAAAAACAATGGGGCCAGAAAATAATTTTATTTCCTAACAGTTTATTTTCAAATACTTTTTTTCAATATCAGATTTCTAAAACAAACAGAGGTCTCGTAGGACGTCACAAATGGAGGAACTTAGGTGTAAGTCCAGGCCGACGCATTAGCGATTTTTGATCACTGTAACTCTGCAACAAAGAAAAAGCTGATTCAAAAGGCCAGCTCGTCTATATAGAGCGCCGTTGGCTTTGGTAATAAGTCCAACTTGTCCACTTGTGACGTCTGCAGCGAAAATAAAACAGCGATTAAGCTCGTTTTAAGAGAATTTTTTTAAGAAAGAAAACGAGTTAAAATTGAGAAAAAAAGTTATTCACTCCATGTTTTTGACCGTGCTCTTTCAGAAAAAATATTTTTAGAAAATGATTAACTCCCCATTTCACCAAAATTTGGTGAATTTCATGCTTAATTCCGCGCGTCTCCTTAGGGAGACATGGAGCATGGAGCTCCTAAAGCTGACATTTTGGGGGGGGGGGATTTGGCTGTATTAAAGGAGTTTTACGCCGTGGTCCCACTGTACCACCATGCAGGCAGTGGCGTAGGAACTTTTTTTAAACAGGGCGAGCCCGGCGCAATGCCGGATCTTTGCGCTAATGGTGGGGGGGGGGCGGGGGCAACACACACTTTTTGCCCCTTTACACTCAAGATCAATTATAAAGTCATAAATGCTCAAATAAAACACTTTTTGTGCATAAAAAGAACTTTAAAGACATTGCTAATATCTCTTTTGTCAGAAAAATAAGTTTAAATACACTTTTGCATTTTTAATATGAACTTAGTTCTAGATGGAATATTTGCTCAAAAATTGGAAATCTCAAACTTTTCGAACGGGAAAATTCCAAATGGTACCTTTAAAAAATGACTTTTGGCGATTTTTGGTGACATTGCGTAAATTTCATAGAAAAAGTGGATCACACATTTGAAAACGGGTTTGAGGAAAAAAATATGCTACAGAATGTTGTAGTAAAGACATTTTTCCGGGAGAGCTGAGCCTGACTGAAATATTCCAGGGGGAGCCAGTGCTCCCCCAGCTCCCCTCGGTTTCTATACCCCTGCATGGAGGACATATTTTCGAAGGAGCACACACATACACCTATCGCAATTTGTCATTGCGAAAAACTTAATTTGAATTCGAGGTATCAAAATTAAAATTTTTTTTTTCGACGTCAAAATATTGGAAATTAAGTAACTTGGTAAATCAGAAAGACATTTTTGTAGTCACTCTTTAAATTATGATGCTTTTGAAGAAAAGAAGGCAATTAAGATTGAAAAATTTTTATACAAATTTTCCGAATGTTTAAAAAAAATCAATATTAATTTTTCATCGATACCAATATTTCAGACGCTCAAATTTCTCGATTCAAATGACCATTCAAAAATCAATATTTGCATTTTCATGGTAGTCTATTACATTTTTACGCTCCTTGTCTGTGGTAATGTGTCTGTAATGCAATGAAAAACAAATTTCAAACTTTCTTTTATCCTCCAAAAAGGAACTTATATGAAACAATTCTTTGTTCTATCCATTCCATGAAATTTATTACGTAAGTAAAAATAAACGCTCTTTCATACAGCTGTAAGCACAAAGTAATAAAACTACTTTGAACTGGTTTTCTACTGTATGACAATAGTAGTCTATTATTGACCTTGCGTTGACGCATCAAAGAGCTTTGGCGTATGGCAACTTTTGCGGAGAATTTTCAAAAAAAGAAAATTTTTTCCTCCAATCAGAGCTTTACACGTCACGGAAAAGTCCCGGATAGTCTCCAATCCATTTCCTGTCATTGCTGAAAAGTTCGTCGGTTTCATTCGAACGAGAAAAAATCTTGGCGGTAAAGTCTGCCGGCGAATTTTTCATAACAAAAGGTATTTAAAAATAAATTAATAAAAATGAGGGAAATTGTGCACGTTCAAGCTGGACAGTGTGGTAACCAAATTGGAGCCAAGGTAAAATATTTTTTAAAAAATGTTTCTGGAAAATTTTCTCGGCTTTTTTGGGAAAGAAAATGCTGCTCTGGGTGTGGTCCAACATCGAATCTTGTCGAATTTAACAATAACGATTTATTATTTTTACTTCTTTATCAAATGATCAAATTTGCTTAACTGTTTTTTCTTCTTCTCTTGTGCTAAATGTGTTTATATTTTTTATTTTTAGAAAATAACCTCCTTGTGCAGTTGCTTACGTCAATCTTAACTATTCACACATTTGACTTCACAATTAATTTCCTTATAGAATGCCGTGCTTAAATTGTAACAAAAGTGATGAAATCCTGTAGTCTTTGGGCCCTTCTTTTTTAAACTCAAAAAGTGTTCCTTAAGATACGTAAGAATTCAGATTAAAAAAAAAAATGACAGGTTACAAAGGCTGAGCTTCCACTAGCTCCCTACAAATGAACACTATAAAATATTATACGACCTATTGCATTTGATTTATGCTGCAATTATCTAATTTTCGTTTGAGCATTTTAACTCTAGTTTTAGCTGACACTTCTGAAAATTATTTTTTCACTTATGGTGGTGCTTAAATTTAAATGCTTTCTTGCAACGTTGTGACATATCCTATACCACTGTCGTCTTCATTCAGCACACATAAATTATTAAAATATTATATCAATAAAGTTGAGCTCTACAATCTTGAAGAATTAAAACATGTGTCAGTTTCATTTGAAGTAATCATTTATTTGTGCTTTGATTTTTTTAAATACTTTTTCAAACTTAGTGTTCAATTACCACATTGTGTACATAATTTGTTGCATCCATAGTTCGTTGTTTTGTTTGTATGTCCTTATGTCTGTTTCTTTTTTTTTTCTGTGAAGTATTTATTTTAAATCAAATTTCTTATGTGTTAATTAAAAAAAATCTTTCAGTTCTGGGAAGTAATTTCTGATGAACATGGAATTGATCCTACTGGTTCCTATCACGGAGATTCAGATTTACAATTGGAAAGAATTAATGTATATTACAATGAAGCTACTGGTTAGTATTGCTAATGTTATTTAGACCATTTAAATCATGATCTGGTTTGAAATAAAATTGAGATTAGAAATGTTTCATTGCAAAATCTTACAGAGCAATGCATTCACATGTTTTACGGTTACAAGGAATGTGATCTGGTAACCTAAAAAGCTCTTATTAATTAATCGCTTGATAAATTTTTTGATCAGTTTCACTTGGACAAAAGGAAAAGACGAAATCTTAATGTAACAGTAATTTTCAATAGTCCGAAGCTTGATCTTTGATATTCCTTTATCTCCTAAGTTTTCATTGGATCCCAAACTTTTTAGAAGGCTGTTCAAACTTCTAAAACTTAAAGCAATCTCCTTGTTTTTTGAACTTGTAGAGCATTGACTGTATAATGATTTTATTCAAATAAGTTGAAATGTTGTGGTTTTAACTTGTAAATCATTAGAGCAGTGTTTCTAGATATACTGTTTCCGTTAGGTATTTTTAAGATGGCATTGCGCCCCATCTCTCTTTAGGTAATGTTCTATGCTCCCTGTTTTTCCTTTCCAAGAGACCGGCTAAAACCTTTGACTTATTTGAGGTTTCCAAAGCCTTCTTAAGAGTTTGGGATCTAATGAAAAGTTATAAAGGCATATTCCAATTATAAGGCTTCAAGTTATTGATGGTTGATTGTATATTGCCAGCGTTGTGTTTCCTCAATTTTCAAGTAAATAAGATCTTTTATTAGAGAAGCATTGATAAGCAAATTGGCCGATTAATTAAAGCAATATTTTTTAATGCCATAATTTCTCAATCTTTAGTTATCAATGCAATTTAAACTGTACAGAATTGGTTAATACAGTGGCGACCTCTCATGGACGTCTCATGTCAGACGGGGTACAAAAATTATATTGCCCGACATGCTTGTAACATGTAAAAATTGCGATCGGGCATGAATCTTCTACACTTACATGTTCTGCTGGGCATGCAAATTTTTCATCAAATATTTCTGTCCGAAACTATTGTTGCATATTTTATGGGGAAAATTACGTTATCTTTACCGAGCTCAAAATTTATTTCAAGCGGTACCGCTAAAATCATACTTGAACAATTGTACTATTTATTTAATGTAATTTTTAATGATTTATAGTTAAATAATTCTTGATTCAGATAGAAAGCTGTTGAATTTTTTTTTTCTGCTTAATTTGTATGCAACAAATCCAAATGTTTCAAATATAATGCAATAAAAAAATGGGCATGTTGAAATATTATTCGGGCATGCAAGTTTTAGACACTAGCTCGGTAGGACATGTAAAATTGTAAAGATTTATCTAGCCTAGTGCAAGGGGTTCAATTGCCCCCTCACTTCTAAAACTAGAGGGGCCTTGCTCTTTCACTTTTCAGAGAAATATTAAGGATCAATTAAAAATTAATTTTTTTACTTAGTGGATTGATTTATTTCATGAAAACTAAAACTTAAAATTAAATTCCAAAAATAAACTTTTTAAATATATTTCATAGGAATAGAACTTAGAATCAGAAGAAAGATAGCTACGGTTTTCTGACTTTTTTTCGGGGCCATGTTTTGCATTTTTAAAAATGAATTTAATCATGAATATTAGGAGGTGTTGTACCCTAATCCTCCACATTTCTTTCGAGCGCCCATTTAGGATACACTAGGCGCTGTTTATGAACCACGTATGTTCTAAATAGGTTATTCAATAAAGCTGGATATTTAACTTTCATTCGCTGTTGTCCACTATGATGTATTTCTGTGACTAAATGATTATTTATTTTCATGCATATTTGTTAAAAGTTAAAATGTTTCAAATTCTTAAGCAAATTTTCTTATTATAAAGTTACATTCTCTTTGTAATTTGACAGTTAAAAAAAAAAAAAAAAAAAATTTGTAGATTCATAGTTATTTATTGTGGGAGCATAAATTGACACTTAGTTATTTCATCACCTAGTCAGGAGAAAAAATACTCAACTGAAGCTTTTTTTCAATTGAAAGACTGTCATTTCCTGCATTTAAGTAAATTATTGCACTATATTTTGAACACCTCCATTTGCATATTTTTGTAGAAAGGTTTATTACTGTTAAAACAAAGTTTATTACTGTTAAAAACTAATTGAAAGAACTGAAATTTCTATGTAACTAAATTAGAATCAGATTAATAACTTAAATATATATTTTTTTAATGCTTATTTGAATATTCAATCAGTAAATCATGTTTCAACTTAGTTTTTAATGAATAAAACGTTTTTTTAGTAGATTTTATTTTATTTTCAATATTCACATAACACAATTTTACAAAATTTCTGTTATGGACAGAACAGTAACCCGAGATTGACTATGATTTGTGCCATAGTGTCCGAATCCTTGTCCAACCCTGCCTCTGTCACTGTCCTATTGAGAAAAAAATGCCTACCTTTAGCTGTAGACTGGTATCCATATTTATTCTTTAGCTGTAGACTGGTATCTATATTCTTTAGCTGTAAACTGGTATCCATTTTTTTAAACATTTATATTCTTTTTCAGGTAACAAATATGTACCCAGAGCCATTCTCTTAGATTTAGAACCTGGTACAATGGACTCTGTTCGTTCTGGACCTTTTGGCCAACTATTTAGACCAGATAACTTTATATTTGGTAATTAAAGTTTCATATTAGAACATAAAATATTTTTTGTGCAAATGTGGTTAATGGTGTATTGCAAACCCAGATAATATAGACGAACTCGCGAACGCCGTTCGCAGAAAACTTTCGAAGTTTGCAGAAAATTTTTGCATTTTGTTAAAAAAGTTATAAATTTAGGAAGTTTTCTATCTGAAATGTGTCTTGATTTTGTTCATTGTGGGGCAGTAGCTTGTTACGTACGAAACTGACACATTCATTAATCATGACGGATTGACAACCAACCTCATGGTAGAACCTGCACTTCATACAACTTGATATTTTTGTTGTTGGTAGCACTTTAGAATTCAGAAGCCCCCTTTTTTTTGCAGAAAATTTTAAAGAAATTATTTAAGTTTGCTGACAGTTTTACATTTTATCTAAGTCTGGTGTATTGTATACTTAAATTTTACTTGATTTGCTTCAGATCAAAGTTACTCAACCTTTTCATGACCTGCAAATCAGTAAAATTTTGCAAAGAAAAAAAAACTAGCATGCAAAACTTTATTAGTTACTAGCTGCATTGCCTGGCTTTGCATGGTCTACCTTGAGAATAAAAGTTATGTGCCTAAAAGTCCGGATTATATTTAAGTCGATATTTTGCCTGCACACAGCACGAAAAATGAATTGATCGCCAAAAAGATACGGAAAGCAAAAGCAAGAATTTTATTTTTTCAGACTGAAAGAAAAAAAAAATGGTCAGAGATATTTTTTATTCACACTATTCTCATCGATATTTTCTTTCATAAATGTGCAGACAACTTTTTATATCGATTTTAAAATTGATGTTTCTAAACTTTAAAATGCCTGTATCTTTTTCCCTGGTGAAGATATCTACAGGGTGTCCACGCATATGGAAAGTCAGGGAAAGTCATGGATTTCAAATATGATCGAAATTGGTCATGGAAAGTCATGGATTTCAGCGAAAAATGTCCAAAAGTCATGGAAACTGACTGTTTATCATGGATTTTAGCGCTCCGGACCGATTGAAATTTTTTCCGCGATGATCTGGGAAGAACGAAAACACTTCCGCCGTCATTCTACTTCGTTATTGGGTGCAATCTGATTTGTCAATTACAATTTCCAACAAGTTGCATTGTGTTGACCAATTAGATGAATTCTCAGCGTTAAAACGTTAAAACCGTGAGCAGCGAATTTTGTGTAACTGCGCATGTGCGCGGACTCGGTCATCTGATAAAATATGACCTTGAACGACAAAAAGATAGACTCGATGGTTTTTTTGATGGTTTTTTCCCCCGGCATAGGCAGATTTGCCTTTTATATTTGGTCTCCTCCCCCCCCCCTACCCGCTTCATTTGATTCCTTTTTCTTTTAAAACTTGTTTGAATCTTTTTCTTTCGAGGAGTTTTATGCAAAAGAAAAACAAATTAAAAAACGATGTTGAATTTTAAAGAATGTTGAATTTTAAAGAATCGTGTAGGTAGGGGGGGGGGGGCAGGAACTCAACGAGTTCTGTTTTAAAGTCAGATTTCGCCTCACTCATATCAGGATCTAAATTTACAGTAAAATTTATGGACAGACAATTCATTGCTACATGAAAGTATGTTTGAGGACAAGCACGGTGGGGAGGAGGGTGTCGGTAGGAAAAGATCGTTTTTTGACCTCAAAAGCGAACGAACTTCTGTTGCTGTGAAACGCAGTCGCCATGTTTGGTCATTTGCCTTGCAAGATAGAGTATTAAGTGCATAATTTTCCAAAAACAAAGCAGAGTTCGTTTTTTTTTTTTTTTTTTAGTCATGGAAAATAGTTGGCAAAAGTCATGGAAAATCAGGGAAAGTCATGGAATTGAAAAGTCCAGGTTGAGCAGATACCCTGTATCTATTAGCAATTTTCAAAACCCTAGAAAGAAAATCCCCTCGATTAAGGTATTTTTTCCTGATCTTTCCAATGAAATCAAAATCAAGAAAATCCAATAATTATTTCGAGTAGAAAGGGCTATTTTGCGACATTTTTGTGTCCTTAAATTAAAATTCGATTGGTTCAATATTTTTTCCACATTTAAGAAACCACATACGACCTTTACAAGGTGGCCAAGTACCTCCGTGCCAAATTTGGATCAGATCAGACTTCAACTGTGGATTTGTATAGGGAATGTTTTATTTATACCGATTGAGTGCAAATTTTTAATTTGAAAAAATGAGAAGATACTCGGATCTTCTGTCAGAAGAAAGCCCTATCTCCAATGGGAAAAACTTAGGGAGAAAATAAAAAACTAGAAGACATATATTTTTAACCTTCACAAATGCTATTATATTCAAATAAAATGCTTTACCTCATAAGTAGAACCCTGCAGAAACAAAATTTAAATGTCTTTGTTAACTATATTTTTGAACACACTAACAAAAAAATCTGTAAATGATTTGCAGAAAAAATTTAGATTTAGGGCCTTTTATATTATGACGGCAGATATGTTAGATTTAATTTTGTTTGCTTTTCCATTTTTTAAAATCTTATGTTAAATTACATTACTTATTTTTTCAAAAATAAAACAGTAATTAGAATAAAGGATATTAAGAGTTCATAAATTTGTAAACTCTGTTAAGTACTGATTTTTTGTGAAACATATTGCTTGAAAAAATAATTTCAAATGTTGGTATATTTTTGAGTTTAGTGCTTTTTGAATTATTTAATGTTTCATTTAAAATTATTTACAGTAAATTTTAATTGGTGATAACTAATTAGTCATAATATATATAACAAAATGAACCTATAAGAAAAATCACATTCTCAAAATAAAAATGAGATTGTATGAAACTAACTTCCATTTCCTTTTATTTATCAATAGTAAATTCATATTTTATTCAATTGTTGTTGTTTTTTTAATTGGAATTTTTTAAAACATATACAGATAAGAAGTTCAGAGTATTGTTGTTGATTCATTTAATCAACAGTTAAGAATCTTTGCTTTTGATTACAGTTAATTTATGATTAAAATACTTAAATTGCTGTATTTTAGTTTGCAGTCTTTTTGAGTAATTTGTTGAAAAGGCCTAACTGTTCCTAACTGTTTTTAAATTTCAGGTCAGAGTGGTGCTGGCAATAACTGGGCCAAAGGTCATTACACAGAAGGAGCTGAATTGGTTGATACAGTCCTAGATGTAGTTCGCAAAGAAGCTGAAAACTGTGATTGCCTGCAGGGTTTTCAACTAGCTCATTCTTTGGGCGGTGGTACTGGATCTGGAATGGGAACCTTACTAATTTCAAAGATCAGAGAAGAATTTCCTGATCGAATCATGAATACTTTCAGTGTGATGCCATCTCCAAAAGTAAGAAAAAATAAAACTTACTCTAAAATTTAGAGTATATTTCATAAGTTAAAATAAACTGTTTTAAAATTTATCCTTTTACTGTCTATTTTTGCAACAAATAAAGCCAAAGAGATTATAAAATAACTGGTAAGCATTATAAGTTGATAAGTGAATTCATCCAAGTATCCTAGGATCACATTTCAAGATGTCATTTTAAGTTTTCGAAAATTATTTTTACTTTATGTTAAAACATGTTTCGGACACTGTAATTAGCAGAGCCTGATTACCGCAAGGGCACGCGGGGCACAAGCCCCACCTCTTAGATTTCAGGGGGGCCCAAAATCCCCTTACTTTATCCAACGCCTCCTTAATATTAAATGCCTAGTGTAAATTATACTAAAATGCCTATTGTGTATTTTACTATTAACACTAACAGCCTACTGTGTATGTTGACGTATTTTTTGTCTTAATAATTTGGTAGCATTGTTATTTTTTTTAATTGATCTTTGCACAAAACTTTTATTTCATTCTGGTATCGTAAGATGTTTTTTACTTATAACACATAACTGATATGAGAAGGGGGGGGGGCGAGGGGCCCTGAAATAGAAATGTGCCCGTTGTCCAATGTCAGAATGATCGGGCTCTGGTAATTAGCATAGTAACGCAACAGCAAAGTTTTGAAAGCGAATTAGTAAGGGCTTGTTGTAACCAGATTATGATGATGTTTGCAAAAAATAGTGTAATTGTAAAAGAAATGTTAGCTATAAAAGTGCAACAAGAACAGGTCAACAAGTAATCTCTCATAGTTTCTTTTTGGGTACTTCTTTTGATTGGAATTAAAATAAAAAGTAGAAATCCTACAATACAATTATTGATGATATGAGGAGTGATTCAGCCCCTAACAACTCATGCTGTGAATATTCTTCTTGCAATTATTAACTGCATAAGATATTGTTGTTTAAGGTGTGCACAATTGTTTGTTATGGAACATGCATAGTAGAAAATTAATTTACTTTAAAATTTTTAAATTTTATGTGTATTGAACCGTTTTAACAGAAAAATATCATATAAAAGTCTAAAGGGGCAATTTTGTTTAACTTGAAAGTTACTAATAAATAAATGTTAACTTCGGTGATGATTGAATGGGACTACTTTAGTTGCTTTAAAATCAAGTTAATAAATTGTTATATGAAATATTCTTTATTCCTTTGAAACTAGTAGAGCAATAGTGTTACTATTTAAAAGTATGAACGTTTAACATCAGTCATTCAGGATCCATGTGGTGTTGCAATTTCTTTCCAATTAAAAAGATTATGATGGATTTCAAATAATAAAATCAATTATTCTGAAGGTGCAATTCGTTCACTTAGGTTCTAATTTCCGCAATAGATGGCAGCACAATTTCATAGCTTATGTTGAAATCTCTGAAAAGTTAAAGGGAGCATCAATAAGGTAATTGGAATGTTATCAGGGGAGACACTTAGTTTATTCAGCAAATATAAATTAATTCATCAAAATTTTGACGTCAGTAAATTTAGTTGGAGGATACCAATTCCTCATAGACATGTTACTAAATTTCGGTTGATGCTGATCCAATAATTATTTCCGGGATGTCTAAGTTATCATCCTAGTAAGGATAATGGATTGTTTTGAAAGTCACAATTTTAAAAGGGAAAAAGAAACCTGGATCCAATTTAATCTTTACTATTCACTTGTTCCATTCTGGGGTGAAAGTTTTCCTTTTGACAGATTTTAGAGAATTTTATAGTGTATGAGACAAATCGAGATGAAATTTTAAAAGTATTTAAGAATCTAAATGGGCTAAATCTCAGAGTCCAGGGAACAGTTTAGATAATAAATATTTTTTTTTTTATTTTGATTCTATTATAGTTTATGTGCCATTAGTGCTTTTCATGTTTAAAGATTGTCTACAGTAGGAAATATTTTTATTATTTTGTAATGTATGAAAACTTAGTAATAAGTACTAATGTTTGCTTTTTATACTGTTCTTGAAATTGAATTTATTCTCAGAATTCAAAGTGTTTGTTTTAAAATAGTTAGCGAAGTAAAAATATGTTTTTTTTTTTTTTTTTTTAAATTTACATAAAGTTGCCAATAAAAGAGGAAAAATGACGTTAACCAATGATCTGAAAATAGTTTAAGAACTACCTCTCCCTTAAAAAAATGATAATGTTCCTCCATTCACCTTGGATAAGAGTCCCCATCAAAAATTGATATTTAAATTTCTCTTCCGATAAAAAATTTAAAAGCAGCGCTGTTAAAATTAAGAAAGCATGTCAGAGTAAATGTATGAAATTTATTTTGCACTTAATTTTCTTTATTTAAAAAATGTCTATATTCAAAGATATTTAAATAATTACCTATTTAAGAGTTGATTAATTTAAATCAAAAGCTTCAAAAAGAATTATACTCGGTAAAAAAAATGATAGTTTATTGTATATTTTCATTCTGTAATCAATAAATTTTAATCTGTTTCAATCAGAAGTATTGAATGTAACTGATAGTTGCTTTTTTCCTCTTGACAAATTTTCATGAAATGTATATTTAAGATTTTATTCTTCAAAGCTTAATAAGGAATTTTTATTTAGGTTTCCGACACTGTTGTAGAACCTTATAATGCTACTCTCTCTGTTCACCAACTCGTTGAAAATACGGATGAAACATACTGTATTGATAACGAAGCCTTGTACGACATTTGCTTCCGTACTTTGAAGTTGACTACTCCAACTTACGGCGATCTCAATCATCTTGTCTCTGTCACTATGTCTGGTGTCACAACGTGCCTTAGGTTTCCTGGACAATTAAATGCCGACTTAAGGAAGCTGGCTGTCAACATGGTACCATTCCCCAGGTTGCACTTCTTCATGCCTGGTTTCGCACCACTCACGGCCAGAGGCAGCCAGCAATACAGAGCCCTATCAGTTCCTGAACTAACGCAACAGATGTTCGATGCCAAAAACATGATGGCTGCATGTGATCCAAGGCATGGACGGTACCTCACGGTGGCAACCATTTTCAGGGGTCGTATGAGTATGAAAGAAGTAGATGAGCAGATGCTCAATGTCCAAAACAAGAACAGCAGCTACTTTGTTGAATGGATCCCAAATAATGTGAAGACTGCAGTCTGTGATATTCCTCCTCGTGGTCTCAAGATGTCTGCTACTTTCATTGGAAACAGCACAGCTATACAGGAATTGTTCAAAAGGATATCGGAACAGTTCACAGGTTTGTGCCAACAATGTTATATTATTTCATATTTCTTAAAGCATGAATGCTACTTAGTTCATATAACTAGTAGTTATGTGTAATTTGTTCTGAGAAATTTCTATATGCTGTTTTTTAGTTAGTGGAATTTAGTTATGCTCGTTTTAATAACATTTTTTGTATTTTTGAACTAGTTTTAGGGAATGAATTTTCAGTTTTAAATGCATTTTAAAACATTCTTTTTATATGTCATAATTGTTTCATATAGGATTTTTTTTTTTTTAAATAAATTGAAAAACTTCTGCCTTTTTATATTGTAACTCTTAATATCTCCTACAGCCTGCTTATCAGCACTATCCTAAAGAAATTAAAATAACAGACTTCTTGTTAAAGCTTTCCTTACATTTTAACAGAGTGGCTCTATTCAGTTTTCAGGAAAAAAGATTAATGGTTGTCCACTTTGGAAAGAAGCTATTAAAAACAAAAGGGAACAATTGTGGGGACTTCATGGGAGGATGAGACAAGGGATCTGCATTCCCCTTTTCCAAAACTGATTTGTTCTAGAAGATAGGAGTTGACCTTTAATTTCAAATGTCAATGAAAATTGTACTGTCCAGCCTCAAATGCAGTGCTTAGCTCGGAGCAATGTTGAACGTTGAACGGTTCTATTTCAAAAAGGGGTGACAGCTTGATTAATGAAATGCACAATGGTGGATGCTTTGTTGGATGTTATTTAATTTTTATAAGGAAGGGGAATAAATTGAGGGGGGGGGGCATCAAAGCAAGCCAACACATCAAATAAACAAAACAAAGCAAAATTTGTTCACATTCCTTATCTCTCTTATCACCATCATTAGAGACCTGAGGCAACAGTATTTCAATTTACTTCAATATAAATATTTCAAGACAATTACGTTTAAGTTTAGGAAAGATGTTTCAAATGAAAATTCAGTTTTAATCATTTTGGTGCATTATTTATATTTTTAAGTTTTTTTCTTTTTGTGTGTATGTAGTTTTAAGGATATATTAAGATTTTTAGGTTATCAAAAGCCGGGCCATAGTTTTTTTTTTTTTAGACTACTAGGGACATTCCACGTGACGGAATGGAATATTTGGAGCTGTTTTGTCAATAGATTTCGTTTTATAAATACAAATAAAATATGCTAGGGTTTTTTTTTGGTAGCAATGGCTAAGATTTTCAATACGAATTACATATAAAATTAAAATTAGTTATTTGTTTGAAAATAACCAAATTTTAAACATTAAAATGCTTATGACGGAATGGGACTTGTATGAGTTCCGTAACAGGCATTATATTGCTTATCCTTGAATCAAATTTTAAACTTTCCATGGTCTTCTCATGACAAATCTTAACTGTTGCCACCAATAAAAAAATTCCTATCTTGTGTTATTTGTATTTATGGAATAAAATCTACTGACAAATCAGCTCCAAGTGTCCTGTTCCGTCACGCGGAATGGCTCACCATTTTTTTTTTCTTTTCAAATCCCTTTTAGCTCTGGACTTATGCATGAAATTTCTTGTGCAGTTGACATTTTTTTCACATGAAATCACCCCTACTCAAAATATTTTCTTTCATTTTTCACAAATTGCACCCACGAGTTGAACTATACTATGTTGTCATTGAAGTAAAAGATCTCCATTATTTTTACAGCTATGTTCCGCCGCAAAGCTTTCTTACATTGGTACACTGGAGAAGGCATGGACGAAATGGAGTTCACTGAAGCAGAGTCCAACATGAATGATCTCATTTCAGAATATCAGCAATACCAAGAAGCAACTGCTGATGATGAGGGAGACTTTGAAGATGAAGAACCAATTGCTGATGAATAATTTATTCAGTAACTTTCACAGTACTTAACAGTTTTACTCATAAATGTTTTTATAGGTTTGCAGGTCAAATTTTCAGATGCTATGTCTTTTGTGTATTTTTTATACTATGTTAAATAAAAGTTTGCAATGAATTGGTCAGCCTTTTTTTTTTTTTTTTTCCAAAAGAAATAAACTACAGCTCATCCATATTAAAAGCCTGTTTTAGGAGTCGTTGCTTTTTAATTAGTTCTTTAATAGAAAGGGCTGTTTTGGAGTACTGCCATTTGGATGGCATTATGCAAAAAGGAGTTAACCCACAAAAACCTGATTTTGAGATAACGGGCTTTAAAGTCAACAAACTCTGGCAAAAATAATTAGCTCTATATCAATATATCAATGATATGTTACCATGAAACGCTGATAGGGCTTAAATCATTTTTGCTTAATGTAGTAAGCAACATATTTTACCATCAGAGTTGGATAACTCATTTTTTTTATGTTTTGTGGGTAACTCCTTTTTGCATAATGCCATCCATTTAAAGTTAAGATTTTATTGAAGCAGTCTTATTAAATTAAGAATGCTTATGGTTTTCATTAAACTAAAACATAATTTAACTTTTTCAGCATTAAAATAACTGGAAAAAGTAAACTGCAGTGGCGTAATTAGTCCTTGGTTTCAGGGGGGAGGGCAACGCATTTTTTTCCATACTTTGTATGTATGTATATATATATATATAGTACGAACTTGAAAATGCAGACTTTCGAAATTCGAAAAACCGGGCAGCTTTTTAAAGAGCAACATCCTCTCTGACGTTAGAATTGTGCTGTAGTCTTGAGAAATATTAATGCAGAGAAATGGAAAAGAGGTCCGGGCTTTCGACCCCCGGAGATTTTCATTTATTGTACCTCTAAAACTCGATTCTAGACTGTCTTGGTGATGTTAGAGGAGAGGATGTTCGATCTCTTCCTTAGTAAAACACGATCTACCCCCGGAAATTTTTGACATTTATTTCCTAAAAAAACGATCTTTAATAATTCTGGGAAGGGGGGGGGGTGGCAATGAAGCCTGTAACACTGATATTCGCGGGAGAATCGTACTTTTTCTTTCTAGGATTTTTTATATTTTTTTTCCTCATTTATGCATTTTTTGGACCAACGTTTCGGGGCGTGCGGGGGGGGGGGGGTCTCCAATAGAGATGAGCCGGGCTCGGAACGAGCCCGAGACGGACTCGGGCCCTTTAACTTCAAGCAGCTTTCGGGCTCGCGCTTGATCTCATTTTACGATAGTCAGTTTTTATACAAATACAACGTTCGCGGAATAAAATATTGGGGTACTTAAAGAGCGTGAGAACAGTTTTTCTTCGTGGAATGGCAGAATAGGGAAGTTTTCGATTTTTCAATTTTATTTTTATATGATAGAGCAACATACATGAACATCAACGGCGAAAAAATTTTTGCGTTGCGACAAGTAGTTTTTTTTTAAATAATTTTTTAATTTCAAGCGGCTGTGACGTCACTGGGCAGTCGTTGGCGCTTTTGAACTTTCCACTAAGGCGAAGAAAGAGCGAGAAGCTTTAGATGCGAGGAGCTCGAGAAACCGGTTTCTCCGGCTTCCGCACTGTTGTTCGCTCTGCACTGCCGTAATTTTTTTTTCTCGCCAAGTGATGCGTTCTAAAAATTTGACTACGGATTTTGCCAAAAAATATCAAAACAATCACCCCTAGCAGGGTATTGGATTGCTCTTTGATAAATCCAGTTTTAAATAGTGAATTAGTAGACTTTAAGGTATTGATTACGGAAGGAGAAAATCCCGCAATGAAACGATAATATAGCAAAAATCCAATTTTTATGGATGAAAGGCTGAAAGTTACTGCCATCTGACGTCACGGGTTTCGGTTTCAAGGCGCGCTTTTTTTGCGCTTGGGTTTTTAAAAAAATCATTAAGAATCAACCGTTGTGTTTTAAAATTTGGCAATGGTGAATTTTTGTGTTTTGTAAGCCTCTTAACAATATCTAGTAGTTAAAAAAGGGATATTCAATAGGTCACAAGTACCCTATTGGTTTGTTCAGGAAGAGTTTCAGAGAAATGACATCTATCACCTTATCTCCCACTCCCACACATCGTTTCTCAGCTTCCGCGCATCGGAAAGCAAGCGATCTGCTGGGCTGGGGCGGGGCCATCGCGATTCTCTCCTCTACTCTACTCTTTTCCTCCCCGGGCCTGACACTGTGAGATTGGGAGAGCTCGTGACGTCATTCATTGAGTCGAAAGATCGGAGCGTCGGACAAGACAGATCGGACATTCGCATTTGTTTATGGGTGCTTGTAAATTTTTTTCCCTCGATGTTATTCACAGTTATAGGGGGGGGGGGTGGCTAGTGCCCTGGGCGTCAGATTATAGGGAATACATTGCAGGGTATGTTAGTTTTCAGGTAACTCAAAGGATGTCATGTAAATATTGTCCCCAGGAATTATGTCAAGATAAAGATTTGAAATTTGAGTGTCCCAATCCCAAAGAAGTTGATGACTATCTTATGCTCACGGACAAAGGGAATTTAAAATGGCCACAAAAATTTCCTTTCGACATTGCTGTGGAAGCATATCAAATTTTCCAAAAATTAATTTCAAAACCATATGAGGAAGAGTTTTTAAAACTGGGCAACCAGAAAAACATCTTTGTTCAACTGGTTATGGATAAACTGGAACTGCTTAAAATAGGCGGGGATTATGAATGCATTTGTGGCAACGACAGTAATATTTTAGCTAGTAAATGTGTGTCCATTTTTGCAAATATTTATCTAAACAATTATTCAAAAGTGAAAAATGACAGGTTGAAAACAAAAAATAACAAAAGAAAACTCGATGTATTTCAAGTGATTTAGTATCAAATAATTATAATAAGTCAGTACGTTTTTTCAAAATTTTGAGTTGTGTCACTTTTTTTGCTCATGAGCAAAATGTATGTGTGTAATGTCATCGTTTTAGTTTCATTGAAATGTATGCATGAGTATTACTGATCCTTTTAGCTATTGTATATTTTAGTATCGGTTTTAACTAGTTTTCGTTGTATCAGCGGTATTTGCTTGTCAGCGGTTACCGTGCCACCCTATTCAGAGGATAATCGTTATAATTTACTGTATGCATATTTAGTTTCAAACTATGATCATTCTTTTATTAACTACTTTCTTATATGTTCTTTCTTTATTGATAATAGAAATTGCAAAACCATAAATGGGTTAAATGATTGAAAAAAAGAAAGAAAAATTTTCATAATGTATTTACTATATGTTGTACCTATTGTAAGTAATTTTAGTCGACAAATCTACTTGATTGCTATTTTTTGAATTCATCCATTATTATTGCCACACTCTAAATGATTAGGAGTACTTGTTCTTTACCTGCTGCAAAAGTAGTTAACGCAGGAGTAATTATGTCATTGATGCAGTAATAAATTTTAATTTAAAAATGTGTGATGGGTTTCTTTCGTCCATTATTTTCATATCTCCTCTGTTCAAGTTGCAAAAAGCTTAATACAGAACTTTACTATGAAAATATGTTGTAGCAGGAGGATATTAACTATTAACTATTATCACATTAACTAAGGGTTTATTTATTCCTAATTTATTTATTTGATATTTATTTGCTTCAAAAATCTTATGACTAAAAATTTTACTTCGGATTGGGTAGGGAAAAACACATGTGTTTTGACTATTGCTTTTATTTGCTATAAATAACAGTTAAAAAAAAAATATGATTTGGAAAGAGCAAAACTTGCAAACTTTATATTTTAAGCATTTTTATTATTATTATTATTATTATTATTCAATGTGATTATTATTATTCATTCACATTGATTGGGCTAATATATAAACCAGCAAAAAACATACGCAAAAATATTTGTGTTTAAACCTGTGTATTGTACAATACATTCTCATTTTTAAGCGAAAACTAGGATGAAACCGTGCTTTCGATCTGACGCGGAGCGCGGAGGAAGGACTCAATGTGTGACGTCACTAAAGCCAGTGTGCGGCCCGGGGAAAGAAGAAGTTACTATGATTCGCGACGGCCCCGGCTGGGGTGTAAATGGTCAGTAGAATGTGGGTACAAATGACACAAACCCCCGTGGTGCTTGAAAGGCCATTAAGAGACAGAAGTCATAAAACGTTTTTCTCTGATTGAAGGTTGACTGTTGACAAAATTCCTACGAATCTGGAAGGAGTGTTGTAAATAGTCAGGGGGGGGGGACTTATAATATATTGATACACTTATAATATATTTGCGATTGCTATCACGATATACCATATGGTAGTGCATCCCAAGTGGAAATCAAAAATATATATTGATGTTTGATACGCTCGGGCCGGGTCGGGCTCAAAACAAGACAATATCACTCGGGCTCGGGCGGGCTCGGATTAAAAATTCTCGGACTCGGGCCTTCAAAAGTGAGCCCGAACTCATCTCTAGTCTCCAAGACCCACACCTTATTTATGCCACTGAGTCAGTGGAAACTTGGGCCATTTTTTTTTCTGGAAACATTAGAAGAAAAAAAATTTATCAGTACTACCAGTACCAAGGACGGGCCCCTTCCAAAATTATGAAAAGAAAAATTAAATCTGGGTAGTTATTTAGTTTACTTATCATACTTACGTTTGGTTAAGCTCATCAAAATGCGACTTTCCTTCTTAACCCTCCTATTACGCACAGGCTTACAAGGAAAGCTCTGTCCCTTTCTAAAATCAGGCAAAGAAGTTAAAATAAAGTTTAATTCTTCGGTTGTTCACAAATAATTCGTTCATAGGTAATTTTTGGTTTTTTAGCTCCAAAGAAAAAAGAGAAGACTACCCGAAATATTTCCCAGCGCCAGCGCAGATCCTTAACCCGTTTTTTCCCTCTGACATTTCCAAAGAAAGCCAAAAATCAGGAGTCCCACCACTAATTACAGCGCATGCTGCACCACCTAATTTTTAGAAGCATTTTTCATTTTATTAAAGTTACTCTCGTTCTTGTGGGATCTTCATCGTCGTGGAATCAGAGAATGGTGCGCTTTTGCCCTTACGTGTGATGGACATCCTTGTATTTTTAAACCTTCAGTTCCAAAATTATTTGAGAGAGCGCAACCCCTTCCCCTTGTCTTTCAACCAATAACTTAAACTTAAAATTATTCTTTTGGAAATTTTATGTCACAAAGTTTCTGGGAGAAGTTCTCAAATCCTAACTTTTCTCCTAGAGTCATTAAAGATTAACTTAAATAAATGCATTTTTAAGCCGTCGATTTCGAAACGTTTCTGGAGCAGGGTCAGCAAACTATCATCGCCCTTTCCCTAACATTAAAGGCAGGAATTCAAGTGAAACAATCTATCGCAAAGAACAATCGCTACTGGAAATGAACTACATTAGAACGTTTCTTGATAAAAACATCGTGACGTCAGCGTGACGTTTGCCTATGAAAAACGAGCTAGATAAAACATCACAGCCTACTTGGCGAATAAGAGGAGATCACTGACTGCTTGTGAGCTCTTATTGGCTCCACCCGTAGTGACGTCAGTGCCAAGTTAAGTTGATGATAATGTAATTCATTTCCAGTAGCGATTGCAATGGTGTTTCACTTGAATCCCTGCCTAATACTGCCGTGCTAAGCACAAAAGTCGTATCTGCACTTTTTAACAAAATTGAGTTATCGCCACCAGGTGGCTCTTTGTGACGTATTTTACCTAAATACAAAATTATATGGTCATTTGAGAACGGGAAATATTAAAAAAAAAAAAAATCTCAAAAAGTGTCATCTGAATCAAATACATGGTGGCGGAAAACTCTAAAGAGTGTTTTCTCAGTTTGAGCTCGACCAAGGCTTCACTAGATAGCGTTTTCTAGTGAAGCCTTGGCTCGACTGCAGATACCACTTTTGCGCTTAGCACGGCAGAATATTGAAGATAGTCTGAAACTGCACTTTTAAGATTCAAAATTCCGGAGGGAGATCCCTAATTACGTTCTACCAATAAAGTTTTCCCAAGATCACCTCAAATTGCCATTTTTAAATTTTAAAAATATTTCAGATGAGGATCTCCGATCTCTTCCTTTCCAAAAATAGCCTAATTTGACAGCAAGTTTCGAAAAAAAATTCAGGAGAGGACTTCGTCTCCTTCCCATTTCCTCTATCATTTCGAAGCATGTTTCGAGTTGTGCCTCAATGTCAATATTTCGGAAGATATCCTTTGAGTATTCTTCACTCCTTTACCGTCACCAACCCAGATATCACAAATAACCTTTAAACGTTTTTAAGCGGTTGTTACAACGTTAGTAACCATTTTATAACAATTAAAAAACGAAGTGTGCTACTTGGGAAAGATAGCCCAAAATTGCATATTATTTAGATCGGTATTTCAGTAAGTTTAACAGAGGGGCTGCGATCCTCTAAAGCAGCGTTTCTTAAACTTTTTTACAAGTGGAACCCTTTTGCTGTCCACTTTTTTTGGCGGAACCCTTGTTTTTATTTCTACCCCCCCCCCCCCCCCCACACACACAGCAGCTTGAATGCAACATTCTTAGCCCTGGTTTAAGGGCGATTAGTGTTTTATTTTAGAAATGGTTTATTAACAGCAAAATCAAAATTTACATCACACACATTTATTGTTTTAAAAAAAG